>JAUTCZ010027233.1:0-12940 GCA_032273805.1 Melanodrymia brightae | reverse complement strand
AAGAATTCTACCAAAACTTAAGCTTACGTTGTTGTCTTACCTTATTAAATTTAATGAAACTTAAGTCAAAACTTAAGTTGTTTGATAAATACCGCCCCTGGCGATTTGGTGTTTCAAAGTTCACACCAATGACAGTGTATTAAATCAGACAAATATATTGTTCTTGCACTATTCAAAATTCACGTGGTAGCAAGTTTAACCAACTCAGACCTAAGCAGCATGTAATGTTGCTTCTCAACTTCTTTTTGTCAGAAATATGTACAATCGCTGGTTATAAGTCCGTACACTTAGTAGGCTTCCACGAAGATTGTGAGTTGGTATTAAGAAACACCATCATCTCAATTTCATCTCTATCTAAACATACCCGCCTGTCAATTACAAAGTTTCCGGAAGCCGAAAATACTCGCTCGCTAGGGGCGCTGGTGGCTGGAATGCACAGATACTTCTTTGCAAGTCTACTAAGTGTGGGATAGGCATAGCCGAAACTTTTCCACCAGACCATAGGATCACCATCTATTTCCAAATCGGATTCTGATCGGTAAATCTGTATTTCGTTGTCTATACGTTGACTTGCAGAAATGGATGGCTTTTCTTCTGGCGGAATCAGATCCCCAAGCCAGTCGGAAAGTTTCTGACCAGCTTCCGCTGTAGATGTCGGGGAAGTTCTTGATAGTTTGATGATTGGTTCAAACGAACGATCGTGGATGTGCTCAGAAATAAAATCATCCTGCAGAGAAAGTTGGTTGCAATCCGTTGTAGTGTCTGGAAAATCGTGTGGCTCAAGTTTGACGGTTATAGTTGAGGTAATGGTTAACGTCAACGCCTCCTGCTTAACCTGAAGAAATACTCGTTGTCTTTCAATTTCATTCAGGAAGGACAGATGTTTGCATCTGGGATCAAGCGCTGCCGCAACATGTAGGCTATTCAAAATAGAACTATTTTCAAACCTCCCACAAAGATCCTTCAGAATAAAACATTTGGTTGATTTCTGAAACTCACTATCGGTAGCACACACATGTAGACCTGTTTTTAGTTTGATCAATACCAGACAGATAAGTGACGCAGTTAGTGACTTTTCCATCGACATAAGCTGTGTTGCAGTTGTGAATGGCTTGAGAACACAAATTAGCTCGCGAGCTTGTTGCAATTCTCGTTGACTGAGCATCATAGAACGCATGCTTTCTGCTGTATGCATCATGACAGCACATATCGCAGAGTCCTGTTCTAAAACGCGCTCTATCATGTCTGCGGTTGACGTCCATTGATGAATATTATCAGTCACAAGATCATTTTTCGGTAGGCCCATGCTCTTTTGCTTTTCTTGCAAAGCAAGACTAGAAAATGTGTCACATTTGAAGTGAGCCACCAGTTTCCGTAATTTGGTTAGCAATTTCAAAACGGACGGTTGTGAGTAACAATTCCTTATTGAATAATTCACTGAATGACAAATGCATGGAAGGAACATTGACACATTCTCGCAGTCAGAGCGTGTGTCCCCTTGCATGACTCGGCTAACCACTGCAGAAGGTAAAGTTATGTTCCACGTTTTGGCCACATCGTTCATTACAGCACATACGTCTTCATCCTCCTGAGATTCGGATATCTCTCGTGTAGTGAGAACACACTGCTGCAACTCCCACAGCGAGTCAATGAAATGCACAGTCACGGTAGTGTACCAGTCGAAATATTTAGACTGCCACACCTCCGCCGTCAGGCAAAAACTTTCAGCATCGTTAATCATTCGCGAAACGTTCTCCTTTGCTTCGTTGAACATTGGAGTTAGAACTTTATTCCTTATGAAAGAATGTGACGGCAATTCGTAGTCAGCACATAGCTGTGTACACAACATCCTAAATGACGGCGACTTCACAGATGACAATGGCAGTAGGTTTTCTACGAGGTATGAAGAAAGTGCAACATTTATGGAATTCGTCTTGGGATATGAAAGTTTTGTCTTCTTAACGAAGGAGCCTAAAGAATTTTGTGAGTGGTTCACGGGTATTGGTTGACTGATCTGCTGTTGGAACTCGACCGGATGTCGTTTGTCTAGATGTGACGCCATGTTGGTGGTGTTGCCGCTGTACTTGGTCACGTGACCACACAGCTTACACAGCGCACGTTGCCGGTCCACATAGTCTCCATTTGCATCCACTTCGAAATGAAAGAAATGCCAAACGTTGCTGTATGCCTTCCCCCAGAAATCCTTAAACAGAACACGTTGTATTGCCTGCGATACATCATTCTCCATGTTTGCGACAGTTTGCTTGCTGGCAGTCGCACGGTCTACAAACCTACAAATCCGGAAATAAGCAGAATAGTATAGCAAACCGTTGTGAAAATCGGCCACAATGTTTGATCATTTAGTCAGTGATCACAAACTCATAGCTTGATCGCCTTTTTACTGGAAACATCGGCAAGTAATCGATTCATAATGGCTTTGTTTAACGTTGCTTTGCTTCCACTGCCAGCCACGTATGTGATCGATTGGCCGTGTGTTATAAATAGACGATCATCGGGCTTTGTAGTTGTACACTGCGACCTGGCTTGAGAATGTAGCCGCGATGCGCTTGATTCGTAGCCTGTGTGGTTTATTGAAGCGATAGGTAGATTACTACTGCAAGGCTTGGTTGTAACACGGCTTGTTTAGACTGCTCTCGCTAAAGCGGTCACGGTGCCCTGCTAGTTTGCCTAACACAAAACTCCGTACATGTATACCGGCCTCCTGGGTGTAGGGGTTAACACTTTGGGCTTCAGGCTGGTATGTACTGGGTTCGTGACATAATTATAGGATTTTAAATCCCAGTACCGACTCCAACCCAGTGTGTGTGTGCACCGCAAGGCTCAATGGGTAGGTGTACTTCCACTTACACCGACTAGACTAAGTGTCCACAACTGATTCAACAAAGACCGTGGTATGTAGGCCTGCAGCCCTGTCTGTGGGAAAGTGCATATAAAAGATCCCTTGCTAATTATCAGTTCGTATGTATGTATGTATGTATGTATGTATGTATGTATGTATGTATGTATGTACATGTATGTATGTATAGTAAGTTGACGTATATATGTGTTACGCAGAGTGTTAATACACGCTGTATTGGGTTAATACACGCTGCCAAATACTAGATGCGTGACACATACACGTTAACTTACTATACATACATACATTATCAGCTCGGAGTAGCGGTTTACCTCTACAATACTAACACTAACTTCTGTCATGGACAGGCAGTCGAGGCACCTGGCAGAAGTGCTTGAACTTTATTGGATATAGGCACGTAAATAAGTTATAACTAACTGACTGTCTGACTGACTGACTGACTGACTGTCAGTGACTGACTGACTAACTGACTGACTGACTGTCAGTGACTGACTGACTAACTGACTGACTGACTGACAGTAACTGACTGACTGACTGTCAGTGACTGACTGACTAACTGACTGACTGACTGACAGTAACTGACTGACTGACAGTAACTGACTGACTGACTAACTAACTAACTAACTAACTGACTGACTAATATATGTATAATACATGTTTAACTGACGAAGTCTTTCCACACTAAATACCCGGAATCTGTTCACACATCAGATCAACGTATAATTATTTAACGAGGTATTAAATTAGGTATTAAAATCCCGATCTATTTTATAGAATTTTAAGATAACACGCATTCACAGTGTGGGTGAACGCTCACTACCTCTCTGCCTACACATTTATATTTGTTTCAATCATTAATTTGCTTCAAATTTTGAGGCAAATTCGGAGCAAACAATTTTTTAAATAAAGGGCATTTGGAATATGTAGGTAATGAATGAATAAATGAATAGATGACTAACGACACCCCAGCACGAAAAAGGACATCGGCTATTGGGTGCCAACATATGGTGAACATGAGCGAGATTTGGAATACTAGTATGTAGGTATAGTCAATATGCACGAGGTCAGGTCATTTTTGGATTTAAAACGAGTTTTACTGGCAATTTACTCCCAAAATTAGTCCACGTAAACAATGAATTTTAGGTTTTAATATGTTCATTTCAATTCATATTTCATTATATAAAACTATTTAAAATATGATGGTAAGTTCAAGGCACAGGGGTTTTGAAAGCTAAATGTTAAAATGATTGACATTTTTGTTTCATTTGGTGTTTCCGAGTTTATAGCATAAAGATAAAGTTTGTTTGTGTAACGACATCACTAAAACACATTGATTATTAATGATTATTGATGCCAAACGCACGGTTATATCGACACTTGGTCACAGAGGAAACCCGCTTCCGCCATGATATACGCTACTCTTCATCGAATGGATCTTTTATGTGCACTTTCCCACAGATAGGATGGCACACAGCACGGCCTTTGAAGGACCAGTCGTTGATAACTTGTTGGAACGGGAAATAAGCCAACGGACCAACTAACGAGGATCGATCCGTCGACCTATCGAACCTCAGGCAGATTCACTTCTGAGCTATACTCCCTGTTCAATAGGAATAGAAGTCTGTAGGAATATAGGTCCGACACAATGTAAAATGCTATAGGAGAGGGTACTGGTACTGGTTTTAAATTCCATTCGTGGATATAGGATTTTTAATCCCGGTACTGGCTCCAACCCAGTGTCTACAACTAGTTTAACAAAGACCGTGGTATCTGGGAAGTGCATATCAAAAATCCCTTGCTACTTATCAAATAGGAGTAACTTCTGTCCTGGACAGGCAGTCGAGGCAGCTGGATTGCTTGACCAGAACTAACGAATTAACTACTAGTATGTGTAACACCACATGACCTTTGCATCTGATGTCAATTAGCCAGAAATAATTATGCTACAAAACTAGTCATTGCGCCTTTAAATCGCAAGCTCGAACAGAAATAACCTTCAAGATTGGAGGCTAACGTAAAAGAAATATGATACCATGTGGGCAACCCGATCCGTGATGGAAATACGATGTTTTGTTCTTTGTAACCCAGTTTATACAAAATGTAAGTTGTAACTACAGACATTGTCACATTATAAACTAATCAATTATGTGCTGTGATAAAAACGTTCGTGTCAGTGCCTGTGTAAAAGAAACGCAAGTCGGGTAGAAATGTAAATCAGGTAATAACGTAGTAAAAGTGTGCTAAATAATAAAATTAAATCATACGGAATGAAACGAATAGCCTGATGTGAGAGAAAAAAACCACTGTGATTTATGCAAAATTAGTTTGGACCAACAATCCTATTGGTGTGTAGGTCCGATAGTGATACACATTGTTTCCGACCTATATTCCTACGGACTTCTGTTCCTTTTACACCGGGCCAGCGTTTTGAATACTGGGAGAGGGAGGTGGTTAACATAAGAGTATTAATAGTTAGCCATGAGAAATTATTCACAGATGTGTGTACATGCGGAAATGAATAATGACATAAGAATGCAAATACATGCATGTATTTTAGAAGAATCCTCTCATATGTTTTTGCTACAAGAACATGGGCATATATGCTGTAGGAGGGAGTGGGGTGAGTTACGTCCGCTGGATAAAAGAGTTATTTTTGCAGTGAAATATTATACTATAAGGGGGAAATATAGACAATAAGGTCCGCTAGGTTCATATTAAAAAGACAAGTACTAGGTTCATATTCGACACTTTTTGCCTCACGGCCAGGCCACCCTATACGCCAGTGATCATGATAATGTATAATATGTATTTAGTTGTCAGCAATTGGACAAATAATTATGAAGATAGCTTGCGGATTAATTTGGTATTGAATTATAACGATGTAATCCTGTAATAATTATAATTATAGTATTCAATCCAATATAAATCGATGTAAAAGGCTACTTAATTGGTTTCTTTTTCTCCAATATTTTCTGTAAGAAACAATAATACAAACACTAAGTGTTAATCGTTCATGGTCGTGTTTTCGATAAAAAAAAACGACAGATAAAACAATATGGCTGTTCTCACGATGGTCCCATCGATGAAACAGGATGCGATGACGTTTCGAGAACACCTCAGTGTTAACACCACAGCTGTGGTTGTAATTCGTCAGTGCATGTCATACTGACTGCAAATTCTGGCGTTTATATTCCTAAAATATCGACGTATATCTTTGTCAGTACATGTAGTGTGTCATTATCGGTTTATGCTTCTCTGCCGACCATAGTCGACGAGTAATAGTCGCACTTTGTCTTGGTTATGTACATTGTCCAATCTGCTTACCTCGTGCTCGTAGTTGAGCAAACGAATGTTTTCTGTAATTTGCGCACATTCTAAGCCTGTTTATTTCAGCCATTTTGTTACGTCACATGCGGTATGTTTTACGCGCGGGTTTATTCGCCGGATAACCTCGTCTCGATTAGTTAGTTATAATTTATGTACGTGCTTATATTCAATTAAGATTGAAGCACGTCAGTTACGGTCACGCAGTCCAACTGCCTCGACTGCCTGTCCATGTCAGAAGTTAGTGTTGGTATGATGTGGAAACACGCTAATCTCATTTGGTAAGTAGCAATATATGTTTTATATGCACTTTCCCACAACCAGGACAGTACATAACATAGCCTTTGCTAAACCAGTTGTGGACACTGATCGGTGTAAGCGGAGAACTCAATCTGGGTTAGAGTGGGTACTGGGAATCCCATATGCCACGAATGGGATGCGAACCCAGTAGGCTACCTACCAGTATTATACCTCGTATTGAGTGCGGCGACTTAAAATTCCGTTCCTCATAGGGGTCGTCGTGTAAAGTACGAATTGGCCGTAACATTACGTGACAACAGTGTCTAGCAAAGTTTTGAAGCTGATCGATCCATATGTTTGTACAGACACCATTACATATCAGACCAACTTTTCAAACAAGAACGTAATGTACACCCGTAATACACTTTTCAAACAAGAACGTAATGTATACTCTTGATACATACGACGACCTAGAAACAGTAGATATTATCATTTATCATATACTATAACATGCCAGTCTTATCAATGTAATCAAAGTACAGTATACGTAAATTATGACGGTCAATATATGAGCTGTTTACAAATGGAGCGTCCGCCTGATGCTCTATGGGTGGGACAACCGAACCTTCTCAGTAGACCCATTGGATTATTTCCAGTTCCAGCCAGTGATCAACGTCTGATCCATCAATCAAGGGTCGTGGTGTGTGCCATCCCGCCGGTGGGAAAGTACACATAAACTATCTGACGAGTTACTGAAAGAGTAGCGTATGTGGCGTCAGCGGGTTTCCTCTGTGCCCAAGTGTCGATATAACCGTTTGTTTGACATGTTGTGTTTAGCAGACCAGCATGGAGCCAATTTCACAAAACATCGTAAATCTAGTTTACGACTAGTTGCGGACGTAAACGTAAGTAGAGACGTTTGGAGTTTACAGCAACTAACTCGCTGTTTCTCGCTTCAGTGCAAACAGCTGAAGATGATTTACAAACATAATTAATGCTTTACTTGAAGGAACTGGCGACTACTAAATCTATCCTCTTTAATTCTATTATATCTGTGGTGTGTAGTAAAAAACAACAAATGGTACAAGAAAAAAGCATAAGTAAAAAGTAGAAACAATATCACAACCCATTTACAATTCACACATTAAATACTAGTAACCAACTATAGCACAACATCTATGGTATAATACATCTCACTCTGCTTGACCAACGCACAATATACCTGTTCAAGATTCTCCCACCAGGAAATATCTACAATAATTTGAAGGAGCTACTTTTCAATATTTCAAATTGGAATGCAAACTACAACTATTTCACAATTTAGATACCAACGACAGGCCATCACACACGATACACATGCTTCCCTACCTATCCTGGATGATGGACAGGAATTTCAAATTGGAGTTGGAATGGAAACTACAACTATTTCACAATAGATACCAACGACAGGCCATCACACACGATACACATGCTTCCCTACCTATCCTGGATGATGGACAGGAACTTTGCTATGCGAATATTGTTTCCATTTCAACATTAGAGTTTCCATTGGTGATAGTTTGAGTTCTGCAAATCAATTAGAATTACATTTGTGTTACATATAGCAACATTTAGTTATACACATTTTTGTCACATGTTTGTAATAAATATTACATAATTATTATATGAGATTAAAGGCACACTACCTAGTTTCAAGATGCATGCCACAGTGCTTGCGCAGCTAATGCTATTTGTAACATAATGTTTGACTAACGGAGCGATTTTTGTATTATTATCTTATTGCTTAGAATATCAATATATGTATATCCTAAAAGTCAACCAAAATAATTACAATTGCTTAATGCATACGTTTGCCTAAAATAATTAATTTTCCTCGTATCAAGTTATTGCAGACAAAATTATAAGGACCATATTAAGCTACTACAAATGAATTGGATATACATATACATGTATTCATATTGCAAGCAATAATGTGTAGGTAAATGCTAGTTTAACTGCTCCAGAGCCAGAGATATGTTTCAAATAGCATTAGATGCGCAAACACGGTGGCATTCGTCTCAAAACTAGACATTGTGCCTTTAATAAATTATCAAAGAAATGTCATTGCTATGTTGTTAGAAAGGCGTGTCCATGTCATAAACCTATCTCACAACGAGGCAAAATCTAATAATAGTCAATTGATTCTGTATATAAACATATAATATATACAAACCTTCGTTTCTTTATATGAAGCAATATTAGAAACTCGCTACGGAATTTCCGGTTTCTCGTTGTGTAGAGAATGAAGTTGACGGCGTAGTTGCTAAACTGTAGCAGATACGCCATAGTCCATGCGAGTTCAAATTGAGCATGCCCCTCCCAATCGCAATCACGCTTCACGAACGCTTCTACTATGTACACCAACGACGCTGGCAGCGTAGAACATATGAAAAACGTCGTTACTATGAGTAACAGACGAGTCGTCGCTGAATTCCTGTATACAACGTCGACGTTGTCCGTATTTCGCCCCCTGGTGGCGCGGGAATTTTGATATTGAGTACTAAAAAGCTGTCCTCTTTTAAGACTCCTAACAATTAAGATGTTACAAATGAGCATAATGGCAAAAGGCACCAAGGACACAAAGCATAAATCCACCCACACAAAGACGTAACGATCGTAAAAATACATTCTTTCGTCAACAAGCTCACAATTCGCTTCGCCATCTTTCACAGTTAATCCGAAAGTCCAGAACATGTGGCAATTTACGAGAGATAAAATGAGGTAGGTAAGTAAGAGCCGCCAATAGGCTCGAGGCACTGTGCACCAGACTTTCACGTGCAGGGGGAAATATACGCAGACGACTCTCTCGCACGTCACCGATACGAGAACCCAGGCTGAGAAGTCCATAGCGGTGTATGTAAAATACAAATGAAACTTGCAGCTAAAATCTGATATCTGCCTGATGTCAAACTCGAAAGTGTATCTCACCCAGTACCGTAAGAGTCCTGCACAGAGAACGCTCGAGTCCGCCATGGCCAGCACGAACAGATGCACGAGCGTCGTAGATGTCGTAAAATGGATTCGCTTCAGAATCCATAACACAAGAATATTGCCAAATAGTCCTAACAAAAATATAACTGGCCCAAGTAGTTTCCACAGCCATTTCGATATTTCCGATTCCACGTACGTTGCTGTTTGGTCACAAGCGTCTGTATTGTTGACCGCACTAGCCACCTCCATTGTTACCAGCTCATGTGAGGATTGAGACAACGTAATACCAGTGCCACGAGCGTGATGGATTACAGGATAATTATTATTACGCCTTTGTAATTCTAGTATCCGGTTATTGTTTTTGGCCTTGCTATTTAAAATGTTCTTGGAAAATAACAATAAGCCAGTTTTAATATATCGATTTTAGTCGAGAAACAAAAGAACTTTCAAATCTGGAGAGTATTCTACGAAAACAGATAATGGAAATTAGATTGTTCTGTTAAATGAAGGTCTGCCAATCGATTTTGCGTCAAATGTATTGCAACTACTACGCCTCTAAACAAAACATATGTCAATATGTCGATAAACAATGTATTTGCCATAATCGTAAGCGATGTAATAAATAATTACACGTAATAAAAAACAAAAGATTTGGTATAATTATTATGATTTAAACGAGAGAGAAATATGTTTTCAACTTTATTTATGTAAAACATAAAGTCGACTAGTCTAATTGGCAATCCCGTGGTAGCGCCCATTTAAATGACATGTACTTGTAATTGACATTATCCATACCAATTCAAAATAAATATACATTGAGGATGATGCTACAGATGCAAGTCCGTTTGAAACATGACAATCGTGAACCATGGTCAATTTTTCATTAATTTTAGATTTTTTTGATAAAAAGTGAAAGATTTGAGAATAAATAGTTTTTTTTAATAAAGAAATGTTATAATGCATGTTTCAATGTTAGACTGCTACAATGTTATTGGGCTGCTACTTTGCATATTGCAACACTATAATTATTTAAATGTAACAATATCTTGTTTCAATGTTAGACAACTATATTACATGTATCTCCAACGCATGTTTCAATTTTAGAATACTTCCAATCATGTTTCAAGACAAAGACAAAGTTTATTTGTTTAACGACACCTCTGGAACACATTTATAATTAAACAACGGTTATTGGATGTTACACGCCCGGTTATATCGACACTTGGTCACAGAAGAAAACCCCTGCCGCCACATAGGCTACTTTTCTTCGAATAACAGCAAGGATTATGGTATGTGACAGGATAGCACACACCACGGCCTTTGATAGACAAGTCTGTGAGCACTGATTTGAACGGGAAATATCCCAACGGGTCATCTGAGGAGGATCGATCCTCCGACTCATCGAGCCGCAGGCGGACGCTCTACCGCTGAGCTACAACCCGCTCCGAGTCCTGTTTCAATGTCAGAATGCCGCATTTCCTTTTTCAATGTAAGAACGATATAATGCCTTCAATACCTATTTGAATGTCACAATGATACAAAGCCTATTTGTATATCAGAATGCTACAATAGATTTGTTTTAATGTCAGAATTAAATACAATACTTTCAATTCCCGTAAATTCAACTTCGGTTATAACGAACATCAAGAGATTGTTAAAATAGATCTATATAGCCGTGGTTCGTTTAAAGATGTACTGTCCATCATCGTGTATACTATATTCTACACTGCACAGGGCCAAATGACTTGTTCTTGTCTGGTTGAATCTCATTCAACATACATGTCAATGATGGAAGTTGCAAAAAGAAGTTTAGTAGTTTTGACAACTAAATAAATGTTATTTATAAAGTGCCTATTTCGTATAATTATGTTCTCTCTATTCCGTGTTCCAACTGAATTGGAATACACATAGAAGACATGTACTATATTAATCATATGTGTCACAATAGACAGACATGCAAACATTTGTGATAACAGATCGATAATAGATTATACAGGGTGCTATTTTCAATCAAAACGTATTCACTGGGAACAAGGTAGTTAAACAGTTTCCCATGACTGTGTCAAACCCGGAAGATAACGTTTATTGGCCACTGCCAATGATCAACCCATATTAGGTGGCCAATAAACATGTGGGAATACCAAACATAACAACGGTCACATAACACGTTGAACAAAACGTAAGTTTGCACTTTATAATTATTGTAGGCATGGTTTAACGTGCGCATTTTCAATACATATTCGTATGTGAATCCGGGTTTAATACACTGGCATTGTGGCTGTGTTATCGGACTCGAGGCTAGTACTAACCAGTCATGGTAAGGGATATGACATTAACGTGCCCATATATCGCAATCTAGTTCAAGCATGCTGTGCCGGGTAAGCACTCCAGGACAGAAACGTGGCATGGGCTGGGGAGGTGGGGATGGGGGAGGAATGGGCTTTGAATTTCCAAATAAATTAGTAGATATAATATGAAAAAGGTGTCGATCTACATTGAACGACAATTTATATGAGCCCCTAAATAGAAAAAAAATGTGAATATTAAATATAGAAATCACGGCCAGAAATGAAGTGCATTCTCCTATAGACTAGGTGGCCTTTACGGTGATTAGGAAATGCCAGAAGCTACGTACAAGCCATAATCTGCTTCAAAAAAGGTTGCCGAAGCAGAGATCCGAGGCGAGCACAGATTACAAAAACAGATCTGTTACATGCTGTCTTTCGTAGAGTCCGATCCATTGCCCACTCGACGGCCTCCAAGGAGGGAACACTGCATTGTAGATCAAACCAACCAGTGGCCCACGTCTTATATTTACAAAGGCTGTACAATATTTGATATTCTATGCGTGTGTGGCGTGGGATGGGGGGGGGGGGGGGGGGTGAGGGGGAGGGTTGCATAAACAGATCATTTGTCGATTATTGAGAAAGAGCAACGGCATTGTGTGGTGGCACGAAGTGAGACGCTATAATTATATGCAAACATTGCTAGGAATCAGTTTATTAGTTTAATACTAGTATACAAAAGTATCATACACACGTTATGAAACTAACTAAGCCACCTCGTATTATAGACAACATACTCAATCGCGTGCTTAGTATGGAATCGCTTAATTATAATATTGTCAATGTAACCTAAACATTAATTATAATATCTGAAAATATTCGTTCCACTTGCCAGCATTTGAATAAGGATTATAGAAAATGTGGCTATCTATATTGATTCATCAGTCCCAAGCCTATATAATATGATTTTAAAATCAATTGCGTCACTAGCCTCAATTATGACAACACTAGCCTTAATTACGATGTCACTAGCCTCAATTACGACGTCACTAGCCTAAATTACGACATTATATCCTCAATTACGATGTCACTAGCCGGTCTCCGTGGTGCAGTGGTTAACGCCACGGACTACAGGCTGGTAGGAACGGTGTTCGAATCCCGCGGGAGGATTTCACTTTCCGACTCCAAACCAGAGTGAGTGCTCCGCCAGGCTCAATAGGTAGGTGTAATACCACTTATACCG
>JAUTCZ010027122.1:0-12944 GCA_032273805.1 Melanodrymia brightae | reverse complement strand
AATACCACTTATACCGACCAGTGTCCACAACTGGTTTAACAAAGGCCGTGGTATGTGCTAACCTGTCTGTGGGAAAGGGCATATGAAAGATCTCTTGCGTGACCATGACAGACGTGCTTGAACCTTAATTGAATATAAGCACGTAAATAAGTTATAACTAACTAACTGCAAGGCTGTGTCCAGGGCAGCAGGAGCCATATTGTTCAATTGCTATTTTTTATACATGTTGGCTTAGTAAATCAATGATTTTACTAATAAATTTTGGCTTAAATTAGTAAGTCCAATAATTTTTTATGGTAAAAACTTCAAACTGTTTAAAATTTGCATAAAAATGCTTTAATAGCGAGCCAGGATTACAAGTTGAATATTAGTCTTCACCAACACAATATCATGATGCAACAACTAGATGATTTACAGCATTTCAAATGTATATTGATATTAAGTATGCACAGCCTTCATTAGTTACTGCTCCAGTGCAGTGAATTATAACAGTGGTTTGTATGTAGACATATTGTATGAAGATACCGAATTTAATTAGAAATATTAAGTATGAACATGATGATTTCGTGTTATCTGTATGAGAGTGGCATCAAGACTTGTTTAATAATGGTATTACCTGAGGGAATGTGTAGTTAATTATAATTACATGTAAAGTAATTACATACATGCAAAGTAATCACATGTATAAACAATGTGCAGGGGGTCATTAAATAGACATTACATGTACCTTCCTTTCTTAAATGTATTAAATTTTTTGTATATTTTATTCTTGATATAGAGATAAATGTATATACATGTATTTCTATATAGAAGGAACAAGTCGAACATATCCAAATAAACAGTAAATGTAAGTATAAAAATTCATATTATAATTGTTTTTATCTCATATCTCACCACACAACAAAAGTCTAAACAGACTGAGTCTAGAGATACCCACCATCTGACAAAGGAAATAAAGATCAAGTGTGTTTAACGACACCACAGGAATACATTAATACTAGTTTAATGAGCAGTTATTGGATGTCAAACACAGTTATATCAATACTTGGTCACAGAGGAAACCCATTTCCACCACATAAGTTACTACTTGAATAACAGCAAGTAATCTTTTATGTTTACTTTCCCACAGACAGGATAGCACGTCTTGGATCCGTGGTTGGAATGAATTTAACACAAATTGTATTACATATTTTAGATTATTTATATTTTAAGTCACCCACCCTCATTCTAAATTTCACTCCCATTAGTTCATCACTATCTCTAACTTGTCTGTATTGAGTTTTATGGTACACGCAAGCAAATGTACTAATAATTCCTAGATTACAGAATATCTGAAGAGTAATCACCTAAATCTGTTGCTTTACTTTCTCAAATGGTTTCCAAAAATAATGACGGTGCGTTAAATGATTGGATCAGACTTGGTAATCTATGCAGTGAAGTTTTACTTTAGGAGGCGACAACTGTAATAAAGATCATTTGTTTCTATACCATTACGACTTCACCATTATCACTTGGGATTTCATTTACATTTACACTGTGTAGACAATCTGCTGTTCTCTTTGGTTTTCTTTTATTCAATCATATGTATCGCATGTTCCATTCTTTTTTTCGTTGTAATGGCCACATGTAAGGGAAACCAAACCAACGTTAATTAGCAATAAATATTGTTTTAACCAAAAAAAATGTAAGAGAAAGGCGTTAATATATGCATTGCCTGTTCGCTAATCCATTTTCAGTTTCATGAAAATAAATATGGTTTAAAAAAAAAACACCTTTGGGAATTCCTTCAGGGATATCAACCATATTTTGCCGTCAGCACTTTAACACCAAACTAGATGGTCATCAACAAGGGAACAGTTGGAAGATCTTCACACATACTCAGACATAGCACAATCCATCTACCACTCTACTGTAAAATACGTCCTGTCGCTATACTCCATAGTTAATGAAGCAAACACATCAATCACACACATGTCCCAATTTTCACAATTCGCATAATAAAATATTTAGGCCAGTAATGGTCTGGCCACCCAGGTGCTAATATGTCAGATGCTATTTTCTACACAAACATCTTTTCTATAGATTCAGACAAATAAAGAATACCTATGATTGAATATTGCTATAGATAGTGGCATTTCTATGGTCATTCTTCTTATATAAACTATGTTAAGTTATTGTATTAATGAAACGTGATCCCAAAATAGATATATTTTTTTCACACATATAAAGGTGTATTTTGTTAGCTATTTGTTGACCAAGTTTTAATGTTAGAATTGGAAAATTGAATTATAATTTGAGATTAAATCCAATTATAAATACTTTGGTTAACATAGATTTTGTGATAAAAGTAAAATGATTAAATATAAGCAGGAATCACAATAATACTATACATTGTAAGGATTACTATAAGATCATAAATTATATTAAATTATTCTTAAAGCAAAATTAAAAATATCTTAATATATAGATGAGTAATACTTGTTGCTTATTTAAATAGTAACTTATGTGGTATGTGGTGGCAGTAGACAGTAAGTCTCTCTTATTTCCATAAATTTGAATTGTAATTGTTTTTAATGAAGTATTTTATTTTCGAAGATCAAATGTTAAGATAATTCACAATAAATTGAATCATGAATGGGATTGTGACATTTGGTTAAATCTATAGAGATTAAGATGATTTACCTACATTAAAAGGTGAAGGAACGACATGTAAGTGTGCCGAGACAAGATTTTTGCCAATCAGATGCATGGATACTAACAGGAAGACAAAGATGAACAGCCAATCAAACCAATGTTTCTACTTTATTTAATAAACATGTCAATCCAATATAAAATTAAGTTAAAAGCATTGCTAAATGGAACTATGTGTATTTAAGTAATGTCCATTCCGAACCTTATCATAAAATGTTACAACTATTAAAAGCGTTAACATTTGCAAACTGCATTAACTTCAAAATAATTAAATAAAAAGTTTTTTTTAGCCATCCATGCCATGAATAAACAAGTTACTGCCATTTTTAATGTCTTGACACAAGTTGGCAGGCAGTATTAAATTGAAGATTTGTTATGATTCTGTCAGAATCATTACTCCAATCAATACTGTTCATGAAAATACATAAACAGATAAGTGGCAAGGCAAATACGATGTGAAAAGTTCATGGGTTTACAATACATCATTTATTATAACAGCATATTAACTTAACATTGGCTACTGGATGTCTAATGCACAGTCATTTTGACACATAGTCTCAGAAGGAACCTCCAGCCATCACATCGGCTATTTTACTAATTAGCAGCGGCGAACGCAAAGAAGACTAATTAGCAGCAAGGGATCTTTTATGTTTACTTTACCACAGTGAGGATAGCAAACCCCTGACATTTGATGTTCAAGTCATCGTGGATTATGGTTGGGATGGGAAATATCCCCAAAAAAATTATGTCCACTGAGGAGAATTGATCCTTTGACCTCACACATCTCGTGGACGTTCTTGCACTAAGCTACATCTCGGTGTAGACTGGCCGACACAGCAAGGCCGCCTCAGCCGAGTGACTTGGAACAATGAACAATGTGTTCTTACTGAACTGTGAGCAATGTATCGATGGAATTGCTCACCAACGTAGAATGTACTTGTCCGTCCGCTTGTTTTCAATAACACCCCCATCAACTTTGTGTTATCAGTAATCTATCTCTCTGATCTATCCAGGTAGGTATTTGTTGTCATGACAACGCAATCTTTGAGTCACCCATGGGTGATCCCCCAACACCCTGTGTAAATGTATTAATTCCATCTGAATACAAACAAAATCTGAAACTTACCGGTAAATGCAAAACAAAATGGTAAGATGTCAACAAAAATGATAAAATCGTTGCTACTTTGTGGAGATGATTTGTGTGTGATTGTTTGGGAGATAGTGTTAAGGATGGTATTCAACTGAACAATACAGATAGCAGCACAGTCAGTAACAGAATACAGCAAAGGTGTGAAAAACATTAAGGAGTTTTCATGAACTCTATTTGCGTACTGTAAATCGTATTAATATTGCGACATGTTTTTTTCGCGAATATGTCCCTCAGCGCATGTTCACAGCGTTTAAATTTTATGAATGACCATCAGTACATTATAGCACATTGTAAGTGGGAAAATAGATTTTGCGAATTGAGATTGGGCACGAACTACGTGCAAATTAAACGCACGTGAAATTTTCATGGTTTACAGTATATCATATAAAATAATACTACAATATTTCAAAAGTAAACTCATTAAATCAATTGTTTTCTGGCAACATGATACCTTAATGGCTGGATGGCATTTCTATTAAAAACACTTTTGTGTAGAACAAGTCAAGAAATGTTAGAGTATGAAACATCTACAACATTAATATCTACTTTTTAGAAAATATATTTCATTTTTGAACAGTTAATTTGATAAAAATAATGATAAAAGTTGGAATTTGAGATAGGCATGTTTTTTGTTGAATTACACGATAATGGATATATGCTTTGTCTTAACAACCATGTCATGCATGTATCTGTATGAGGATATAATATATTTCACTAACTATCATATTTCAGATTAGTTCATATTTTATGGCAGAATTCATGACTCAAAATATAATGTGTCATGATACAGTCATTAAGGAAATAATATGCCAATCTGTTTGCCCTGATGACAAAGATCTGCACAACATACAGCAAAATGTAAACTAATTAAATATTGAATATATTATTTTTTAAGCATAAACGGTACATATATGTCTACACTTTTATTTTCTTAATGTCATGACATTTACCAGTTAGAATGTTGTTACACACTCAATATACTTGTACAAATGAGCCCCAACTCCCTCCCACCTCATACACCTTTAAAATCAGCTCATGCTAATAATATAATCACCTTCTAGTTTGAAATCAATCCGTCATGTATTGGCCTGTGTCTATTTGATCAAAACACAAAATTAATGAGACTTTGTTAAATTTGTAAATAACCAAGGAGAGAAAGGTATGAATACTTAATGTTTTGTTTTTATTATCAGTAGAAGACCCCAACACATCTAGAATATCTGTATCTCTATAGACAAGCAAGAGATATAGCAAGGACATGTTTCCATTGCGAGCGACAACAAGATGAGAATAACCAAACAGTAAACATGATTATCTTCAGCCCATAATTCACCAGTCTACTAAACTCTCTAATATCTCTTCTTAATAAGATTATATACACATGTAGGTAGGTTGAATTATACTCAGAATACCTGTCAAGTTTTTATTTTAGTGTTTCGTCAATGGACAAATGAAGCTAAAAAATCAATTGGGTTTAAATCCGGTTCATATGACCAACATTTTCTAAAACAATGTCAACAAATATTGGCAATGTTCTGCAACAAAAAAACATTATTGGCTAACAATGTTTAAAATATCAAACATATCAGTTATTTCCGGCAAATGTTAGCTGTATTTAGTGCCAGCGAACAAAATAACAAAACATTTTGGATTGTTGAGTAATCATCATTTGCACAGCACTTATGTGACACTTAGTACAAAATGGCATCTCCCGTAGCTCGATATAAGTTCAGCCACAAATTGTTGACTGTTTAATTTTTACAGAAATAATTACTCAAAAACCAAATCTTGGTGGATTTTTATGTGCACTATCCCATAGAGAGGATAGCTTACACTACTGCCTTTGGTGAAGCAGTTGTGGATTGCTGGTTGGAATGAGAAATAGCCCAATGGATGTCTTGAGGAGGATAGATCCTTTGACTGTTCTAACTTCAGGCAGATGCTCTTGTTCTGCTCCTCATTGTTATCAAATGCCAATCTCTCTGATCAATGAAAACAAGACTACAAAATGACTGATCTGAATCCAGACTTTCCCTTTATCCACCATTGTTTAATTCTTTCAAATTTTTTAATTTCGAAAATTGTGCCCCTTTCAAAACTAACACATAGTCCACCTTCTTTTTAAAACATTTGAAGCTGCCTCTGAAGTTTAGGCAGTGCCAAGTATCAAACTAAAGATGAGTCGATCTTCTTGTTGCCACCATGCAGGCAGCAAAATAAAGTTGAAAATTAACATATCATCAGAAGATACAAGTTATTTTGGTCTCATGAGACAAATTATTGTGTCATGTATTTGGGGTAAAAATGACAACCAAAGTTATGAATCAATGCTGTGGAGACACCTGTGTTACGTATACTTATACACACACATTCTGAGCTGATGTCTATTCTCGTTTCTTCTCGGCCATGAGTGAAGACAACTTTCCTTTGATGTTGCACAGACACGCACAAATCATTTCCTTTTGAATATATAATATTATAATACACACTGGAATTAGAGTCATAACCCATATCTGTGAAATCTGTCTAAACCAGATTGAATAGATAGCTCCTCACTATTGAAAAAAATATTTAGTTGGTACAAGCATTTGCATAAATTTGAATATTGTGCATGCACACAGACATGTTTTGCATTTATTCTAACTCATTTATCACACAAGATAGCAAGTGTCACCTAATTTGCATATTCTCGGCTTCTCAAATCCAATCTAATATGTCAAAGTTCGACATGAATCTGGTTTAATAGATGGATATGAAGTCTTTGTTGAAGTCTTTGTTGAGATATAATAAAACCTTGATGTTTTATAGGATCTTACTCAAGGTTGTTTTCTCCAAATAGATTCTTTATTGTTCTGTCAGGAATGGTTCATCACACCTGCTCAGCTTATTTTAGACAGCGAGTGATTTACACCATAATACATGTAATAACATGGGGACATTTGGCTATTTTAAGATATGATACATCATTGACATATATCATGTCTGATGACATAACCTACTTTAACCTCTTTCTCACATAGTCATCATTCTGATCAAAACACCAGACTAAACAAAATGGATGTGCTTAGGACAGTTGCCACCTATGGAACAGATATGCTCCTCTTTTGCATACACCTTGTATCATCACTACTTCGGCTGAGATACATGTATGTGAATAAATGCCATTCCTATTTTGTTGTAATATCCATTCAACTATACCTTGTTCTGAGATACGAATTTGGCTATGTTAATGATTTTGTTGTTTATTTTTAAAGTGGGGGACAAAGTTTATTGTAGAGCATTTTTATAAGATAAACATTATTTTAATGATTAGACTAACCATCACAGAATGAATTGTTATTGAAAATAAACTGAAATGTTAATGGTTAAGCCAATTAACACACCATCAGCGCAAGTTTAAAGAAACAAAAGCTAGCTGTCCGACTTGCAGGGTGATCGAAAGACATGACAAATTGCATTTTAATCATGATTTGTTTGCACTATTCTTAGCTTCTTAAGATATTTTCATAAGATTAGTGTTCAAGACAGAAAACTCATCGAGCATTTCAAGCGCAAAGACGTTGTTTAAAACGGAATAAATTCATTGTCCATCGTCGTTCAGTGTGTGATCATCCATGCACTTCCATCTGCTGTCTTCATTAGCTTGCCGGTGTTATCTCCCCTGATGCCAGGGTCAACGCAAGGCCGTGTTATGAATTGTAAAGGTCATGAAGATGCACATTTCATATTGATGTGTTTCTAATGACAATGACAGCTTAAATTTTAATCCGTACATGGACTTAATTTATAATGTTATCACGAAAAGAGATTGGATTTTATCTTCTTCAACCTTTCAGAAAATTGCTTTAGAAATGTCAAACCGGTCCAGAGAAACAATATTCATTATGAGACCTTTTGAGACGGAACAAATTGCTACAGGCATTATTTTAATTATTATTGGATCAAAATGGTTTCTTGAACCATATTACACACTGATTAAACTATCTATATTTAGTGTTCCAGTTCAAATGCTAATTCCACCAAACTTGGTGTAAACTTATGGAAAACCCATAGAAATTGACACAGGTATGCTGACAGTGTATGCATGGTGTCAACAGAAATGAATAAATAGATGATATCCTAATAGATTCTAAATTATTGGTTATTAATACTAAGTGAATATAGACAAGTATACAATTATGAGAGAAAAAACCTTTAGCTATAGCAGTATAGGCTACAAGTGGAACCTTTCATCATGGGCAGAGTACACCATATTTGTTAACATGATCATTTTTCAAACAATTCATGCAACTATCCACTTCATCTAATCATCCACAATACAATCATCCTTCCTTCCATCCACCCATCCTTACAATTTTAGGATAGAGAGCATAGGTGGAGATTTAAAATCTATTTTAGAGATATCAGGCATTGTTTTACTACTTACAAACAAAACATAACCAGTTATGATGAACGGGCACATATTTATGTTAAACTATATAATTCATGTGTCTAAAACAAACACTTCCTGTGTATGAAATCAGCATGTGTGTTTGTGTCTGTACAGGGATTACTTCCTAAACAGTTGGGTGGTCACAGCACTGGCATTATTCTGTCATTAATATTCACAACCGTAGTCCTTACTACTTATAAACTCTGCGTAGGTCTTTATTAACTGTGAAAGAGGAGTTTATTAAGGACCAACGTGCAGGTCTTGGGGCAGACTCTGACATAACGGTATTGTTCTTACGGAGGCAGTCCAGTTGTCCGTCTGGAGACAATGGACGGCATGATTATAGTGGTGGACAATAGGATTGAGTTTCCTCGGAGAGAATAAAGGAGTGGTGGAAGTAATCATAGGTAAAATAGGTGGTTAGTCTAAAGGGGCGGACAAGCTAGATTATGAAGCACACGGAAGAATGGTCGAACCTAACAACAGGTTTAATGATGTTTAAACAAACATCAGGTGGCACATTAAGACAACCTATTCTTGTTAGCTTAGAGTATTTCAAATAAACTTTTAATTATGTAAAAGTTAAATTATTACTGTATGTCTTCTTCTTCTTTGCGTTCGTCATTTACTGTATGTATATATGCATTAGTTTCCCAATAAAGATATAGAGATCTAATTAACATGGAATTGTTTTTTTTATAGAAATTAAATAATTCCAAATGTATACTAACATGTAAACATTTGTATGAGGCATGCTCTGGAAACCTAAATCTCTTCTATGTAGGTCAGAGTTCAAGATATAGGTTGCAGTGACCTACTTTTGGCATGCAACAAACCTCCCTTCATACATACTGTGGAATATACTGTGGAAATGATTTGGACAGATGCACAGACAGACAATTCAAAGACTATATTATACTCTGGACTCCATTTCCCCACAGCTCTGTCAACAAACAGATTTTCAGTGTCAAATAAACTAACTGGGTATGGCGACATGAAATACAAAACTATGACTGAATAACAACGCCCTAATAACGATGCATGTGGGTCGTAATAACGTTGCACACGCAGAGTACAATGTGGTGATGTAATATGTTGTTCTAACCAGCAAGGAGAGCTGTGTTTTCAACATCGACCCCTGGGTAGTGGGAGGCGGAAGTCTGCATCCATGAGGCCAATTACACAAGAGATAAACACAGGGAACAAGTGTCATACAAGAAGATGGCACTGGGTATTGTTTAAAGAGAGTAACGCCCTCCGACAGGAGAATTACATCAGATCTGTCCAGGTGTCCGGTTATACTCACAACATCACTACAACAAGAAATCATTTCAATCTTGTAGAAATTATAATTAAATATCAAGGCAACTCAAATATAAATGTTTAGGCAGATTTTTAAAATGTTCAATGTTGAGTTCCCTACATAAAAAGATTGTCCACTCCCAGATATGTGAGTCTATTATAAAGTATGGCACATTGAATCATTTCATTGTGAAAATTATACAATAAAGATTTTTAAAAACAATTGTATTAAAAATATTAATAACTTCATAGTTGTTGTCCTTTTAATTAAATTATATATTTATTTCCTAGATTTCTGCCCGACCTTAAATCACACGTTGCAATGTGTATCTCAATCAATATACTAGTATCTACATGTTTGTACATGTACCAGTATGTGTGGGGTACATATGGTTACACTTACTGGTACACATACATGTTTGGGATCGTACACATTTGGGGTCGAAACTTTCTATTGTTAAATTTATTATTCGAAGGCATAAAACCGCAATGCCTGAACCATTCTCACTGGACCAACCTATGAAAGACATTACGGGTTTAGATAACAGAACAATGCAAGATGCCAGGACATTTTTATGACCATACAGCCGCATGACCAGATAATGACCATGACTTGATGGCTAATGTAACTCTGAGATTTATGTGTACTAATCACAGGGAATGGCAGACTGTGTTCCATGTGGAGACGCAGTGTGTTTATGTTACCGTGGAGGAAAGCCTGATACTGTTTTAATAGCCTGTGAAATGAATGCACAACACTCACAGATGGGAGCTTGATGGTATAGTAAAACATGTCGCGCGAAGACATGGTGCTATCATACAGATCAAAGAATTCACAAGGGAGGAAGTCTCTTCCTGTAAGTGCTGTGTAACAACCAATCAAATAGATCATTACAATATGGCCTTGTCTCAGGTTAGGCAATCACTGAGCAATCAATGGGCCATTTCGAGCAGGAATCTGAGCCAGCAAACTGAAACTGGAAGTGGAAAGTGTTTCAATATTATGACAAATTCCACTCGGACAACAAAAAATGCTCCAATACATCAAAATGTATGTGCATAAGTGAAATTGAAACGGAATGGTTAAGAAAGATCTAGTAAATGTGTACATCGTATGTCATTCTATTACATAGGAAAATTATAAAAGTTTACAGAATGAATTAACCTCCTGAAACTCGTCAAAGGTTCACCACAAAGGAGTTTTAAGCAAGTATTTACAAATTGCATGCTTTCTCATACATGTCGTTATTCATGGGTGGACACATAAGCACATTCTACAAGTGCGGTTAAGACATTAGCAACAAAGAAACTGGTCTAGGTAAATTATGCAGAGAGCAAAGATAAAAAAATATTTGTTTAACGATACTACTGGAACACATTGCTTATTAATCAGCAGTTATATGGAAACTTGATCACGCAGGAAACATGCTGCCGCCACATAGGCTACTCTTACCGAATAACAGCAAGGGATCTTTTATATGCACTTTCTCACAGATAGGATAGCACACATGATGGTCTATGATGGACCAGTCATGGATCACTGGTTGGAACAGGAAATAATGCAATGGGTTCACTGAGGAGGATCGATCCTTTCACCCATCGGACTTCAGGTGGACGCTCTTGCGCTGCACTACATGTACGTCCCAGAACAAGGACAAATGCAGAGATATTTAATGGTTCACTTATATCCGTGTATTGTGTAAACTGTAGTTACTGTCAATGTCTTGTCACATATTTATTGCATCTGTCCACGTAATGTATGTGATTCTCGCGTGTATTGTTCAGCTTACTTATGGGAATTATGCAAATAAACTTTCTTGGAATGTCTCTCAGTGCTACGACATATGCCTGCATGGCATGCAATATGATCCAGGATTGATTTTATGCAGATTTCAACCAATCCTGCTATGTTAAATGCTGTGGTAGGTACTGACTGTCGTGTACATGATAAAATGCACACAAAAGACCTTTAATAATTTTAAAAATGTACAGATGACATGAATACATAATACAGTTTGATTTTATAGAATGTCTCTAATCATTATCAATCTGAAATAATAAAAAAAAAAACGATGTCTGGGAAATTGCCCCACCCTTACAATTTATCAAACACAAATCCTACAGGAAACACTGATTTTAATATAATTTAATTACTGATAACCCGGGGTATTAAGTGAACACTTTTGCTGTTATCTTCACTCACTTCACACACTAACCTACACCACGTTGACATTAAAAACATTTAGCTGAATGATATTAAGACAATTTATCACGGAGGGCGTCACATTATTTGGCAAAAGTAAGTAGTGTAGGATCTGTAGCTAGTCAACAAATCAATAGAAGAGATACACTGTAAGATATACACGATATCTACAGTTTTCATTAAAAATGGCTCACACATTTGAAGTTGCATATTTTCATGCCAGTCTTGTTGATTGGCCTCTCCAGTAACAATATGATGCCAGACATCAATGGACGTGATGTTTGAATAGATGTTATCAGTGTCAAGCGATTGAACGTATTACCGCAGTGTGAACCAAATGAATGATTAACAGGAAAATGTACAATCTGGGATAATGTGTACAATAAACACTCAGACTGTCAGTGTCAGAGATAATTTTAAACTGGGCGTGGGGGGTGGGGTTTATACTGGGTGGGGGAATTTTGAAATGGGCGTGGAGGAATTTTTTACTGGGTTGGGCAATTTAGTAGTGTGGGTGGGGACCCTACATAACAACATCCTCCAGGCAAGGATCAACTTGGTAACCATCCTGACTTTCAATGACCTTATGACCCCATCCTCCGGGCAAGGACTAATTTGCTGATCTGCTGACCTACCAAGCAAGGAAAGAAGATGACTTTCTGAGCAAAAATCAACATAGTGACCTATAACACAGAGATGAAGGGACATTACAACAATCAAGATGGCATGGACTCACAAATCAGAGCCAAAGTAGTGATAATACCAGGTATTCATGAAAGATAAGCATATCCTGCTCCACCAGTGCAAGCACATGTTTTTAGTCATCTTAATTTTGAGAACCTAAATATTATAGTCTTAATATAAAATACTATCTCGTTAACAACCTATGGGAAATTTTTAAAGAAAGTTGAATGGATTAGCCATCCATTATAAATAATGATAGAATACGGTTCTCTAATGACACCTCAAAACAATATGTGTAGCAAAGTTTTAAGTTTAAAACATCTTTACAAACAAATTATTTCTAAAGATATTGAGAGGATTTAAAATGTGATTGTCAAGACTGGGACTCACACCTGGATCTTCAAATACACCCAATGATAACAAGGGAAAGAAAGTAGCTATCTGTTGCAATCAAAACTGACATGTGTGTTTATGGCATTATA
>JAUTCZ010027011.1:0-12946 GCA_032273805.1 Melanodrymia brightae | reverse complement strand
AAGAACGTAAGCTTAAGTTTTTGTAGAATTCTTGAGACACCTCAGGAGGAAACTTAAGACTTAAGTCAAAAACGTCCCAAAACGTATGTCTAGGTGTTGTTTTTTTCTCAGAACTTAAATCACAATCTTAGAGACTTAAGTTTTTTCTTGGACTTAAGTCTTATTTCTGACTTAAGTCGCTTGATAAATACCGCCCCAGGTCTTAACCATGAGCTTGTTTCTTATTCTAAAGCTGGGACTTGTAGATAATATTTCCTCTTACAGATCAAGGTATTTGTGTCATCTCGGTTAAAGCTTTATGTTATTATTTAACCTATTTTGTTACAATATTACCGGACATGCATTCCTTTTACTTCTAGTCATCGTGTTATGAAAAAGATATCACTGTAAATATATGCAGCTGGTCAATCTAAATTCCCTTTTCAAATTCCTGTCACCGCCCTAGATCTGTATGCTACCTTATTCATCTATCTATCTGTATACTGTTCTGAGAATTCCTCCCCGATATAGAAGGTCCAAATTTTTCTTTTCAAAATTCATACGCACCAAAGAATCCAGCTTACCTGCGTGCTTGTTTATGTCTAAAATATGATTATTTTTAATGCAAAAGCACTAACAAGATTCATATTTAATAGTATACAAACTTGGAATTCTACACCGAGCATATCTCTTTACTACCGTGTGTAAACATACGCAGCCAATGGGAATGAATTTGATGCTGATCAGGAAGATGAAATCCCATAGAGACACTGACTGAGAATGGACGTTAGTAGAGTTAACTGAACCATGACGTTACGCTTACCTTCCCAACGGTGAATAGTTATTATTTATTAATATTCATCTGGTTCGCCATACAAATGTAATAACAAAGGGTTAATAAATAAAAATATACTTTAGTTTGATTTAATTTAGATAACTGTGTGCGTTATAGAGTTTAATACATCGATAAAAGGCTTACAACATTATAAGTTTTAGTCTTATACTCAGTTATGAGTCTGGCCACGTTTAGCTGACTTCTATGTTCAATGTAAAATGAGTATTTAAATTTGATGAATATAAACATTATCTTAGAATACCATTATTTTGCTTAGCATGTCTATACCCATTTATAACTACATGTATTTAATGTATTAAAATGTCAACGAAAACGAATTGACCGCAAATTAAAATTCATGAAAAAAAATTAATGGATAGATGCTTTGATAAACACAAGTGTGCAGAAAACAATAATGAAGGTCAATCCGTGGGAATAAATAATATAGAGGCGTGCGATAGAAAAAAAACATGACATGTCAACGCATATAACGGAGAAAGAAAAAAATGCATTCTTTTAGCACAAAATAGCATCTTGTAAATGAACATAAGCTGTTTCAACATCAGAGTATCAAAACCGACGCAGTGGCTATCTATTGTGTGTGTCCAAACATGGCTAAAACAACAAGAACATGTCTTTTACGCTGGTCAGTGTGTAACGGCCACGGGAGTCTTTTGTATCTCGTTTCTCCACTGTTGTTACAAATGTGCCCAGTGCTTGTTCTCGTGAGAATAGGAATATACACATGTATACATATTTCACAATTAATATTACATTTTGATGTTTTCTATAGGACGATTTTGGATGGTGAACTATATATAATTAATGTCATGCATTGGATTAAAAAAAATGTAAATAGAAACGACAATGAATATCTAGAATGTAGTATACATTCCCCACTTTACAACGGGTGCCACTGTACGGGGGCTCCTAATACTATTTATTGAAATTACACTTTAGTTACAATGTCTTGCCTGAATTATATAATATCTGTGATTATATCCAATTTGTTTCTGGTCATCCAAATGGTTATGGTTGCTTATAATAATTATGGACTTCATCCTAAAATAATGTTTCATAACAAATTGTTGTAAGAAAATATAAACCCATTTGATATATAGATTTAGGAACATACAAATCCTGATCTAAATTTTAGAGCCGCAACCAACAGTGTTTGAACGCAGAAGAAGAAGAAGAAGAAGAAGAAGAAGAAGAACAAGACTTAAGTTCTGTGAAAAAACAAACCTCGACATAAGTTTTGGCCGTTTTTGAATTAAGTCTTAAGTTTCCTTCTGAGGTGTCTTAAGAATTCCACAAAAAAAATGAGCTTGTTTACTTTGGATTGTTTGTAACTAAGAACTTACGTTGTTGTCTTACCAACTTTAAGTTGTTTGATAAATACCGCCCATGGACCAATCAACATTTTATACATATTATTTCCTGACATGTATTATTATACTGGAATATATCTCTATCAATACTTTGGATAAATCATTGGGAATTATTTACTTTTTGGACAGTAATACTTCAAAATAATACTTCTCTGCACCTTTAACCCATCTGTGATGTTGTTGTGCTTGTTAGTAGCGATACATAAACAAGGTTAAACATTTGGCTTTAGTTTACTATAATGCTTTATTGTCTTCAGAAATGATCATGTATATTTCAAGAGCGAATCAGAAATTATACTTAATTACTGAAGATATCAGTAATTATACATATTTCTTGATTATACATATTTACTGTAACATAATTTCGTAGGCTGGTCAATGCCTATTGATGTGGACATTGTTCCGTCGTTTATATTCCGCCGGTCAATAAGGTTCAATACGGAACCAAACAAAGACCGGGGCGGGACGTAGTCTAGAGGTAGAATGTTCGCCTGTGGTGCGATGGGTCAAGGGATCGATCCTCCACAGCGCAAAATATTTTATGAGCTATTTTCCGTCCCAGCCAGTGATACACGACTGGTTTATCAAACTGTGTGTTGTGTGCTATCTTGTCTATGGGATAGTGCACATAAAAGACCCCTTGCTGTTGTTCGGCGGCGACAGCGGGTTTCCTCTGAGACCATGTGACAATATAACCATGCGTCTGACGTCCAATAACCGCTGATTTATAATCGATGTGTTTCTAGTGGCGTCGTTAAATAAAACAAACTTTACTTCTTTATAATTTAACTAAATCTTAAAGAAAAATATTTTTTAATGTGGGGATTCGAAGTATAGCTTTCTGAATGCCAAAATGAGTGTTCTATTGAAGATCAAGGAAAATCTAATAGGAATGACTCATTAGCGTACACAAGTATTGACCTCTGACAATGTTAATAATATAAAGTGGCATCTCACTTGTTGTTCGTTGTTATAGTTAGCAACCTCTAAGAGATTTCCATCCGGGTCTCTGAAGTAGAGTGACTGCAATGTACCTTGTGCTCCTGGTCGACCACCGATACCTTGTATTATTGGAACGTTCACAGTCTGCAATGATTGTTTAGAGGGAACTCGTCATATCATGGGAGTTCGGCGATAAATTTGTAATGTCTGCCACGACTCTTAAACAACACAGAAACAAATTCATGCAACACATTTCTAAGAAACTACACATACACGTAATGTATTGTAAAGCAAACTGATAATAGCCCTATATACTGTTGGTGAATACAAATATTTAAATATTTTAAATACGGACGCTAAAATTATTATTGATGATCAAACTATCTCCATTACATACGCGAGAATCCAGATTAATTTGAACAAAGCCGCGACTATTATAGAACAACGCGCACATAAACTACAAACTGTTTAAGCAGTGATGACACCATGTGTGAGCAATGCAATCAGATTCTGTACCTCCGATTTTAAAAACCATAAACTTTTGGTATGCTTCCATCAGAAAACTGTTCAAGCACACCTGTCATGGGCACAACCTCTGACTTCGCCAGAGAGTATCTGTCCACGACAGGTCTATAAACTCAAAACAGTGGCTTTGAATAATAAATGTACGCTTTTACCAAGAAGGTATTGTGTGTATAGTCAAATATCAAAGTGTTGCTCTTCGTAACGTGGGTCTGAGTAGAACAAACAGAAAAGTTGCTTTCAGCATTGAAGCTGGCGGAAGATAATTAGTCTTGACTTCTCAGAACACATGGAATAGTTTGTGTTGACTATGACAAAGAGAACATGGAAGTGTTGTTTACCTGTAGATAGCGTGTGGCCGAATCCAAGTCCGTACGGATGACAAAGCAAACATCAGCGGAGCCAGGTGTCGGAGAATTGGCCTGAGGCGTGAACGTACTGTCAGTCGGGAGAACTTTGATCAGTGCCCGTCCCAAATACATTTCCACAGGATTACCCGGTAATAAGAAAACAAGAGATTTATTTATTTATACTTTATGTACGGTAGTGAACATGGCCCCCTTAACCTGTTCACTGCCTATGTCTTGGGGGACAATAAAAATTAGTTAAAATAAAAAAAAATCATAACTCTACATTTTAAAATAAATAATTTGTATTATACCTAAACTAAATGTTTACACATGCAAAAAACGGTATTTTTCAAAAAACAGAAAACAATGTATTCCGACATGACCAGCCTATACCACACATCTTTGTATATAATAAGGAATTTGACTGAAAACAACTTGGTTTTTTTTGTTGGTCAGAAAAGCAAATGTGCACCCCAAAGAATACGTAGGCTATATATATATATACGTATGTATGTATGTATGTATGTATATATAATTAAACAAGAGCCATCAGTACGAGAAGTGAGAAAGATTTTTTTATTGCATTTATTTTGTAGAATAGTAACTACTAAGCATACTATGGAAATAGTCAAATACTATGGGTATTTTCAAACATGAAATTTGCTGATACATGTAGCACCCCAACATCCTCCGCATGATACGTTGTCAGTTTTTAAATTGCTGTTTATGTGTTAGTTTAATCAACACTAATATTGTTAATGTACTCTTTTTAACTACGACCTACCGATTGAATTTGTTTTTGTTGGCAACCTCTACTTATATGTGTGGTTTATTTCTCTTATATATGATGCACATATTTATTTATTGATTTATTAAGCAGAATCACCCACCATGTTTCTGCTACATTCCATCTCCAGACAATAGCGTGACCGTAAAAACTGAAATAGCTATCCAGGTACATGTTTTGGAGATCGATTGGTACGTCGTAGAACGAGTAATTATACGTAGGCCTAATATAATGACATTTTGATATGTCTGTTGTTGTTTGTAGTTATATAATATATGTATGCAATTATGTAGACAAACAAGGACAGTATTTGCGCTTCTGTTCATATGCAAATTCATTTTCGTGTTGCTGTCTTCGTCACGTGATCCCGATTTTCGCGCCATAATGATGAGTGATTCTCTTTAACGTGGTCGGTTATTGGACAACCCATTATATTATTTGTTAACTGAACATATGGCGCCAACTCTTGATGTTAGGTTCACCTACCTCTTTGATACGTGCATTAAACACTTTGGAATAAAATTCTGTAGTTGTTTTTATGTTGTTCACTGTGATGGTGAAATGGTCGATTCCTACAACTTTTATTGGGTTTTTTCCAACCTGTCCAGATATTTCAGATAACTGCTGCAATAGATAAACATAATGTCGAGGTATGTGCTGCCTGTATATATATAATAAAATTATACTATATTAAATGAACTTATTGAAAAGTATATCATATGTGGCTCAGCTGTAGCATATTAATGGGATAATAACCATATTTGACACAATCATATACAGTGTCCTGTGGTGTCGTTAAACAAACTAATATAGTCCTAGTTATAAGCATTCATTAAGAAAGACAGTGTATCAGATTATTCTATTGTATTCACTTGAAGAGGATTACATTGTCTTACCTTAATGCATGCTCACGAATTAGATTTATGTTGCTTAACATTACAAAGTAGCTGATCAAAGCACATACCAGTGTCTTACTAGTTAGAATAATCTAGTGAAAGTTCACTTACCAATACTAAACACAGGAGCACAGCAAACAATGTTGAGACCATACTGGTCATCGTGGCCGAGTAATACCGATAGCCGTTACAGCATGTTTTTATTTGTTCATCACTTCTGTCTTCGTTGGCAAACCAGCCTTGCGTTCAACAAGGAAAGAGTTTAGTTACCGATATAAAAAGTTTTGTCTCTTTTTAGTTGTGTTGGATCGTTGTGCTAATGCGGGAGCGCTTTTAGGTTACGTTAAACTAAATCAATCCCCATTGCTGACAATGTTAACATTGTTCAATAAAACTCATATAATAATGTATCAACCCACCCAGACAGTTAGCATATAAGTATTCGCACCTTGCATTTAATATTATTGCAGAAAAATTGTGTGTTACATGGTATTTAAAGGATTTAAAGAATGTTTAATGTAGTAACCGTCATTTTGGAAGAAAATCACACTTATATTTTTTAATGTACCCTATAAATGTTTCAACCTTAAATCTACCTTATATAATAACAGCTGAATGACGTTCGTGCGTGCGTGTATACATGTAATAGTACCTTAATGTGTACTATTGTCTAAAATAATATATCGCACTAAATTAGTGTAGGCAAAATTTCAGGGACCACACAAAGTTATTACAAATGCATTCGATAGACATATACCACTCCCCACTGAGTTCCGCGGCCACATTTTTAAAATTCTGCGGTATAATTAGATATATTCTGCAGTAGAATTTGAGGAATTCTGCGGCATATTCTGCAACATGTTATTGTATATTATAAACTAAAAATAACACTTAGAAAAACTATTGCCTCCAAACAATTGATATATGTTAATATAATAGCTATATATTAAATAGGAATCCTATTTCGTATTTGTGGAACTTGTCTTCGGAGGTTTCCGTAAACTACATGTAAGGTACAACGAGCCAAACAATCGGAACAATTTCAGTTTATTTCCGCAAATTTCACGTTTATATTACAATACAATACAATACAATACAATAATTTATTTGCACTCGGGCCGTTGCACAACGGCATAGGAGGAATATATACATACACATTTTATAATATACACGTGACAAGATGGATGACAGTTTGATAAGTTACAAGCACTGAACATCGAACATTCTGTGGTGATTAAATACAATTCCACGGCGTAAAATTACGAATTCTGTACCTGCTTTGCATGAAAATAGATTTTCCGCGGACGAACAACTGTTCTGCAGTGTGGGGGAAATTCTGCAAATTTTTCCGTGTCCGCGGAATGCGGAATTCAAGAGTCAGTGATAATATACTGTCTACTGATATCGTAAACTTAATAAGATGTAAGTAAATCTTAACTTTAATAAATAAATATGTCACAAATAGCATTTGATGCGCACGCAGTGTGGCATTCGTCTTAAAACTGGGGAGTGTACCTTTAATAAACAATTAACCCAAAACGTGTTGCAATACATTAGGGAGGTCACGTACGGTGGCATTCGTCTTAAACTCAGGAATGTCCCTTTAACAGTATTTCTCCCGTTTGGTTTATTCGTATATATATACAGTGTATCGCAGGCATGATACCATATATAACCAAATACATTATATAATAGGGGCCCCATGCAGAAAGTGCGGGAGGGGAGGTTCGGGCCTGTGCCCTACACCACTTTTCAGACATTGTGGCCAAAATGTTTGACCATATACATGTATATTTGTTTTTTAATTTCACGTGGGTCCGACACCCCACCAAACCCCATCACACTTTTTGTCATGTTTCACAGGCCCAGTATAAATCATTGCTGTCTATGTTTATAATTATGTAAGGTTTAATATTTTTCCTCGTACAGAGAAAGAGATTAGAAAACATGACGTTTCCGCAATGTCAGATCATCTTTGCCCGTGGTGGGTCTCGTTTCATTAACTCGTGGTTTCCGTGTTTATTTTAAGTCTCTTTTAAAATAAAACATCAAAACATGACACACTGTTTAACCGCATTATTACACACACAAAATCCGTGTTGGATCTGTTCACCAATTTGGTACATAAACTGAAAATATTGAGGTCTGACTTATGGACTAATAATCATAGTGTACTTTTGGAAACATTATTCTGTTCTGGTGATTACAAAAACAATATGATAATAAACATTCATGTCTGTCTTCTGAGCGTTAATAACAATAATACTAATTAGCACCAATTACGTAGATAATGATGTTTGCATTTTACATCTCTCCGAAACACTAGTATTAAGTCTAAATATCATCTTACTATTCATGTCTGTCTTATGAGCGTTAATAACAATAATACTAATTAGCACCATTTAGCCTACGTAGGTAATATCCACATTTGCAGATAATGATGGTTGCAGTTTACAGCTCTCCGAAACACTAGTATTCGGTCTCAATACCATCTTACTATTAAAGAGAAATGACGGTGGACATTGTATAAAGATGTATCATCAGGGTTGTTGACATATGTAAGTCAAGATTTGATTAGTTAGTTAGTTAGTTTAGTTAGTTAGTTAGTTAGTTAGTTAGTTAGTTAGTTAGTTTGTTAGTTAGTTTGTTAGTTAGTTAGTTAGATAGGAAGAAGAAGAAGTTAGATAGTTATAACTTATTTACGTGCTTATAATACAATTCAGGTTCAAGCAGTGAACGTGAGTAGTGTACGCCTACCCATTGTGACTTGCGAAGCACTCACAGGGTTGGAGCCAGTGTAAACGGAATAGAAGTTCGTATACAGGAATCTTTGTCTGAAACAATGAACAACACACTCGGACCTATATAACTAGGATTTTAGTCCAAACCATATTACATTAAATAACATACACGGTAGTTTTATTGAGTTTTTTTTACATCAACACTAGAACTTTTACGTAATATCAAGATCAGGCTATTTTCATTCCGTAAATATTCATTTTATTATTTAATCCATTTTGTTATGATATTACCGGACATGCATTTCTGATGGACTTGCGTTCCTTTTAGACCGATACTGCGATTAAAAATCCCATGCTCTACGTTGTCCCATTCCACACGTTTTCGTCCTTTTTTGGTGAAAATACCATACAAAATGGTAGTACTTATAGAACGGCTTGTACGATTTGGCAGGATATGCGCATCTTTCGCGAATACCTGGCGTTACGGTATTGGCTGTGACTCGTGAATACATGTCTCTAAAACATAAACGTTATATTACACCCATTTCATAAAAACATTCAATGTTACGTTTACATGAGTCTTGCTGATGAACATCACAACGAAAATTAACCAATAAATTGTAATATAACTTCAAGATAGCTCTTTCTTACATCATTTAAGACATTTAAATGGTGTTGAAACTTAATTTTACCAGGGGCGGTATTTATCAAACAACTTAAGTTTTTCTTACTTTTTGACTTAAGTTTCATTAAATTTACTAAGGCAAGAAAACAACATAAGTTTAAGTTTCTGTAGAATTCTTAAGACACCTCAGAAGGAAACTTAAGACTTAAGTAAAAAACGGCCAAAACTTATGTCTAGGTTTTTTTTTACAGAACTTAAGTCAAAATCGTAGAGACTTAAGTTTTTTCTCAGACTTAAAGTCTTATTTCTGACTTAAGTCGCCTGATAAATACCAGCCCTGAACACAATCAGGGTCATAAAACTATGATCTTAAATCGATCTCGTCGGCACGATTAGCATCAAACTGGACAGTTCATGTTATTTAGACGAATCATAGACAACTGCCTTGACCACTCCCATAAAGCAGCAACGTATAATTATAATTATAGTGTTGACCAGTGAGATGCATAGGTACGTGTGACTTTGACCAGAGAGGTGGAAATGGCAAACAACACTACTACTATGGATGCGTCGGCTGATTATACACTGTTTAACACCATGCTGATGAGTTTGAAAATCATACTCGCTTCCATTGGTTTTGCGGAAAATGCTCTCTCAGATATCCCAGTAACATTATAATCGCAGTTTTAGCCGGGAGTGATCTTTTGATGGCTTCAGTGTACGCACCGTTTGTATTGATACGGACAAATCATTATGAGTTTTCTTTTCACGAATAGAGCATCATGTTTGACGATATTGTTCGTAGGACAAATTAGTGTCATGTCTAATGTTGTGTTGCTGTCGACTCTCTCTCAAGAGCGATTCTACGCTGTTCAGTTTCCATTTCATTATCATGCAAAAGTGACAATAAAGCATAACTTGATCTGGAGTATTGGTGAAGTTGCAGCGATAATTTGCATTAACCTCCCTATTTTGTTTGGAATAGACCGATGGGAAGAGAATGCAAAGTGCTATTCGCCGATCCTGTTTCCAAGTGCGTATGCTAGATTCAATATAGGTACATTGTTTTTCTTCCACTTGGCTGGTCTGCTGGCGTTTCTGCGTGTTTTGACGGCAGAACTGAATTTGAGACGTGTTGAACTGAATTTGCAGACTTCGGAAGCACAGAAGCAGGCATCAGTACAGTCCACTCTGATGATCATGGCGTACGGAATTTCAATATCTTCATATTTGCCGCACACTTTGTACTATATCTGGACCACGTTCTCGAAGGAGCAGTATCACCCAGTGGGGTTGGGAATAGTACAATTGATAGAACTATGCAGCTCGCCTGTCAACTGTTTTATTTACGGATTAAAGAACAGTAAATTCAGAGTGGCATACAAGAGTATCCTTGGTTGTACGGAGTCACGTGTCAATCCATTAACTTCAGGTACAAATAACATCACTGTGTGAGATCATGCAAGTCTTCACATTCATATATATTCTGCTGCGAAATTAAGTTAGCTCAGGATTCGAACAACCGGGCCCTGTTCTACAGACCTATGAAACAGTTATTACCAGACTTATTAAGTACATAATCTCATATTGGTGTTGGTATTTCAGGCTAGGACTTGATGGTAATATCGCCTTTGATGGCTCAAGCTATTTGTTTCATTCCGTAATGTTTTGTCTTATTATTTAACCTATTTTCTTACGGTATAATAGGACCGGCATTCGTATCCGACTTGCATTCGTTTTGCACCTGAACTACTCTATAAAGAATTATAGAAAATGAAAATGAACGTTCTTTTAGTTGCCTGTTGATCTTGGTAAAAATGCAGATATAATTTTTGTTTCGATTTAAACATTTTCGAGAATCATCAGATCAGGTCAGGTCAGAATGTTTAACGTCTACATTCAGAGCAAGCTGTTATAGCAGACGCCTGTAATGGGCATGAGTTCTGGTCAAGTCCAGCCCTTGCGTCCATGACAGGCCTAGAGGTTGGGCGGAGAAGGGGGGAATCTCGCTCATGACTGCCAGCACTAAAGGAGCACCGGAGCCCAGTCTGGGGGACCGAAATGGACGAGGTAGGCCTAAAGGTGGTGAATCCAGTAATTTGCAATATTTCTCGGCTAGAGAAATTTGGAGATTAAACCAAATGGAAATGAGTGCGCCATAAATTTCAGAGGGGATGTGTGCGCCAATTTTTGAACGGTTCGGCCGAAAAGTGACATGTCGGATTATCTATAAGAGATTTAATTGTGCGAGCTCCGACTATAGTCTAGAACCTGACTGCTTAGCCCCCAGAGGGCTGTTTGTGTTTGAAAGTTAAAGCCGTTGGTTCGAGATTATGAGTGATGCTACAATAGGGGGCGCTAGAGCGTTAACAATAATTATGAATCATTATTTATTATCATAAACGATCAAACATTAACTCGATACGCGGGAGATCAGCTGGATGGTTTTGTAACAAAGCTGTGATGGTATAAATAGTATTCTGTATACACATAAACTACTGTTTAAACTGTGCTTTCATCATGTGTTTGCGAAAATCGATTATATCCGCTGGGTGGTATCCTTCTTAAACCAGAAACACTGGATTAAAGGCACAATGCCTAATTTTAAGACGAATGCCACCGTGCTTGCAGAGATACTGCTATTTGTGACATATTTCTAGCTAATGGTGTATTTTGTATTATTAAACTACTTAAATCTTATTGCTTTCAATATCAATATAAAATATGATGTATATCCAATTCGTTTGTAGTAGCTTAATATAGTTCTTGGACATTTTGTCTGGCACGTGACTAATGATTAAGGCAAATGTACACAGTAATATTAATTTTAATAATAAAGAGCTAGAAATGTTACAAAGAGCATTAGCTCCGAAAGCACGGTGCATTCGTCTTAAAACTAGTATATACATACCATTGTGACATGTACGTGTATTTATATACATGTAATTACATCCGGTATTCAAACGAAGTGTTTTTAGTGAAATGCTGTGTGCACAGTCAAACTTTCTTATATATAAAGGTAACCCACGAGTAGCATGTATGCATCCATGGCCTTAATGTTACGAATTGGATAGCATCACCATCATGGGCGTTATTATTTTTGTGAAGAAAAGTGGCGGGCGTTTGTGACAAATATTTGTGTTGAGCACCGCCGTTCGCCCAGAACAGCCTTACGTTCAATAACGCGAGCGCTCTGGAACAATATGACTGGTACTATCACATCACATTCATTCAATGTAGATGCAAATATCGGTGTCAAAACGTTTTGCCTGAGAAGCAGAACGCCCGCGCTATTGAACGCAAGGCTGATGTCTTTGGTGCATTCTTGTCGCATGTATGGTATACAATACATTACTGCGTGGTAATGTGATATTTATACTAAAAATGGTGGGGACATTAAATTTGCACGTTGGTCCCCCCTATTCAAAAACGTTGGGGGGGGGGGGGGGACATGTCCGTCCTGTGCCCCACAAAGTGACTCCCATGATTACTATAAAAATTTATGTTTCTATACATTGTAGTTTTTTTTAGTGCTTAGATATCAATGTGTTTACAATCCGAACAATGTTGGGAATGGGTTTGCATCCTCCCCACCCCTCGTCTATACAAAGAAACTGTGATAAATTGTGAATTGATGTTTTTACCTGAAAAGCAATCAGAACACTTTCTTTGCACCCTCACGTCTTCCGAACGTTGTTAAGAGTGTTAGTTAGTTGGTAATAATTTATTTACGTGCTTATATCCAATTCAAGCAGGTCTGTCATGGTCACGTAGTCACGCTGCATTGAAGCCTGTCCAGGACAGAAGTGAGTGTTAGTATTATAGAGGAAACCTGCTACTATTTAAGTAGCAAGGGATCTTTTATATGCACTTTTACA
>JAUTCZ010026900.1:0-12955 GCA_032273805.1 Melanodrymia brightae | reverse complement strand
TTTTCCGTTCCAGCCAGTCACTGGTACACGACTGGTTTATCATATTCCGTGGTGTGTGCTATCCTGTCTATGTTACAGGGCACATAAAAGACCCCTTGCTGTTTTTCGGTAAGAGTAGCCCACGAAGCGGCGACAGCTGGTTTCCTCTGTGATCATGTGTCAATATAACCATGAGTCAGACGTCCAATAACCGCTGATTTAAAACAAACTAGCACCCATTACAATGTAACATTACGTGCTCATATCCAATTAAGGATCAAGCACGTCTGTCATGGACACGACGTCCAGCTGATTCGAGTGTCTGGCCCGGACAGAAGTTAATGTTAGTACGAGAGAGGAAACCCGCTACTCTTGATAAGTAGCAAATGATCTTTTATATGCACTTTCCCAAAGACAGGACTGTACATACCACGGCTTTGTTAAACCAGTTGTGGACACTTGTTGGTGTAAATAGAAGTACATCCCTCTGGATTGGAACATGTACTGGGAAGCAATGTACTCAATTGAGTACTCATTTTTTCGGCTTATACGCAAACTACCAAATTGAGTACACTTTTTTCATGCCGTCTGAAACTTGAAAATTAATGCATACATACTATAAGGTCAATTGCCGTGTTTTTCTTCTATTTAACGTTTCAGCGAATAATAGATTCGTCACAACAAAGTTAACAGTTATAATATTAGTGCACTGGGTCACACTACAGCTACAGTTTGATAAACAAGCCGTGAACCACTGGCTGGAACTGAAAATAACAGATAAAATGCATTCCGCTGAGGAGGATCGATTGTTTGATCCATCATTCCACAGGCAGACACTCTTGCAATGGCATGTGCCCCCACAACCGCCCCCCACCCCTACCCGTCGACCAAGCTCCAGAAATCGAAATTGGGTACACATTTTGAGAGCCTAGCTACGCGCCAGTCCGCGATGCTCAATGGGTAGGTTTACTTACACACGCTGACCAGTGTCCACAACTGGTTCAACAAAGGCCGTAGTATGTACATGTATATACAATATCCCCAACTTATCCTGGCAGCTGGAATGCGTGACCATGACTTCAACTTTAATTGGATATAAGCACGTAAATAAGTTATAACTAACTACATGTAACCAACTAACTAACTAACTAACTAACTAACTAGAAGTGTGCTGGAGGTGGGTGGTGATGGGCCAGAGCTGTCAATGTTTCAGGCTATTTATTGTCCCCATATTATAAAATCTAATAGGTTCATTATATATAGTCTGGTTTTGAGGAAAATTATCTCTTTTATTCATGCTATATGTTTTGGCATGCCAGGACGTATTCCGAGTTTGAAGTGGGGAACCCCCATATCTATCCCAATTTGCCGCTGGGTATTTCACCGTCGCCACAGAACACATAAAAACGTTTTTTTCCTCAGCTCACTACGAGGATAAAAGCTATTTCTAGAATTTGTTTACTATAGCGGGGAATACCCAACTGCTTCATTTTTAACACGACCGCGTCTTGAAATAGATGTTCACAAACGATTTGGTGATTCACCTTTTTAAACACATGTTCTCAAAATAGAAGCAATTTGCACAAGTTGGACATCCATTAATATTTTTAATGTAGTAAACCGTTAAACACCCCGGGTTGTTAGTTTGTCTAGTAGTTTGTCGTCTGCTTACCTGTAGATGCACGCTAACTGTTTTCCGCACGTTTTAGAATACTAGGTCAATAATTCGTAAAATGGATGAACTTGGGACAATACTCTTGCAATTTGAAACAGGTAAGACACTTTTTAATAATGGCGTGCAGTAAAATTGCGTTACTTTGAACTCTGTTATTTCGAATGTTATGGAGATATTTCGGGGTATGTTTGATTACAATGATGTAACCTTCGACTTTTTTTGGATAGTTACAAAATGTAACTTTCGACTATTTTTTGGATATTTACCATATTGTAAACTTTGACTTTTGTTTGATAAACAAAACAATATAAAAATTCATGGTGACATTATTGTATCTAAAGGTAATAGTATGAGAATAAACTGACAAATCTGATTAAAATTATAACATTGTTATATTCACTATCGTTATTATAAAAACAAAATTAATTCCAGTTGAGTTTTCGTCTTCGAATGCGTAGATACTTCTTTGCAGTCATAAATTTTCACTCGACTGGGTATTTGTTGATTTTGTAATATAATTATATATTTCGGGACACCTATGTCGAATTCATTTACGTCATAATTCGGTATGTTTCGTAAATAGGCCGAGATATTCCGAAGTATTACGTTAATTATAACTTATAAGCCTCTGGCGTGAATATCTTGCTTTGATCTTTTGATTTGTCGAATGAAAGGTCATCTGTTTTTTACCTGACACGCACGCACGCACGCATACACACACACAGACACACGCACGCACCCAGAGACACACGCACCCAGAGACACACGCACGCACGCACGCACACACACACGCACGCACACACACACACAAACACTGTTTTGTTGCTGATGATTTAACAAGCAAAGAAACACGTGATTAAAATACAATATTAGTTTACACAAGGAATGTTCTTGTCAATCTTAAAGCATGACAAATACACGGTATTCAATGTTAATCGCTGTTGACATGTACACAGTGACTGTACTTACATAATGATCTGGGGATCCCGCATCGTGATATGACTTGGTATGTATGACGATTTCCGAACGGATAAACATGTGCATCCTCGCCTGATAACCACAACACGACAGTTTATATAACACAACGGTACTGAGAGAAGGGGTTGGGGGGCGGGGGACTAAGTTAGTTCTCGCACCACCGGATACAAATTAAATTATAAGATAACTGATCACTCCATGAACTTCAGGTCTGCGTTGGGTGGATTGGGCTGCGGCTTGTTCGTCGTGAAGTTATATCACACAGCACTGTTTGTGGTAAGAAATGTTTTGAGTTTGAAGAATACTGAGCGCGTAGATCCGCCCTTGTTTTGTTTGTTGATAACGTAGCAATAGTCCTGTCCATGTTTGTCTGCTGTTCTTTGATAACGGCAACATAGCGTTGCATTAATATACCATATCTATCTATTATTTATATGTAATATATACATCATAAATCTCAACGCTTATACGCATCCTGGTACACTGCATGTAACACATGCATTCTTTAGGTGAGTTATCTCATTTTATTTATCAAAATATGTTTTAATATGTACAACATATTTTATAATTAAACTTGAAAAGTAAGAAACACCATTAATAAATAGACAAATTTGTTATCAACATAGCATTTTTAATCATTTTGTTTGAATGTTTATGAATGTTGTAACTCAGATGGATCCGGTGTAAAAGGAATAGAAGTCTCAACACAATGTATAATGCTATCTGACCTACATACCTATAGAATTATTAGTCCAGCTACACTTCCATACATCATATAGTTTTATTGTTTTTTTATTTATTACATCGACTCTAAGATTTATAGGCATTATTCGTTTTATGGATCAGGCTATTGGTTTTATTCCGTAAAAGTTCATTTTATTATTTAACACATTTATTTACGGTATTACCGGACATGCATTCTTACCTACTTACCTTTATTTAATGTGCACATATTCAACAAAGGTCCGTGCACCTTTCACCGGGCACAGTCCGCTACTCAGCATAAAGACATAGTAGTTTCAAGGCTGTGTCCAGTACGGCAAGCATTCCTACCGGACGTGCATTCCTTTTATACCGGTGTAATAGGAATAGAAGTCCGTAGGAATAAAGTCCGATACAATGTATAATGCTATAGGACCTACATACCTAGGAATTCTAGCCCAAACCAGACTTTTATAAAACACATAGTTTTATAGCGCTTTTTCTTACATTAACTCTTGGACATGTATAGGTAATATCTTGTTTTATGGATCAGGCTATTTGTTTCATTCCATAAACATTTATTTGATTATTTAATCCATTTTTTATGATATAACCGAACTTGTATTCCTGCCGGATTTGCGTTTCTTTTACATCGGTGTACAATTCTGGTTTGGACTATTATAGGAATCATATGTACGTAGGTCATATAATATTATACATTGTGTCGGACCTATATACCTACATGTACGAACTTCTATTCCTTTTAAACCGGTGTAATAGGAATAGAAGTCCATAAGAATATAGGTCCGACACAATGTATAATGCTATAGGACCTACATACCTAGCCGTAACCTAGGAATCCTAGTCCAAACCTGAGTTTTATAAAAACATAGTTTTATTGCACTTTTTCATACATTAACTCTAGGTCTTCTATGTAATAATCTTGTTTTATGGATCAGACCATTTGTTTTATTCCGTAAAGATGTATTTTATTCTTTAATCCATTTTGTTGTGATATAACCGGACTTGCATTCCGGTAGGACTTGTGTTCCTTTTACACCGGGGTTTCTTGAATTCGGCTTAACACTAGTTTTTGACATAGGGATTCAATTGATGTTATTGTCATGGTCAAGGGCATGCGATTGGAATCTAGTGACTACAATAGCTGTCTGTAGGAACTGCGGAAGCCGGAACGGGGACTTTAACATGATGTATCCTATATCTCTCGATAAGGAGGGCGAATGCATTCCTTTATGATAATGTGAAGTTTTCCTGTGTGTAAAACGATTTAGTGGATCCTCAAACGCATAACAATATTACGACAATAGATTAGATAGTTATTCTGTAACGTTGATAGTGTGTAACCAAACACGATATCACGAAATTGCAGTAATATTAGAAGAGAAGACAAACAATAAGTAAGACCAAGTACGGTGAGTGTTTGTGTTGAGATTTGCGGTTAGGTCTATTGTTGGCGTGGAAATGTTTCACTGTCAGTTTGGTGCATGTGAATTAAGAACAGGATCCCAGTCAAGCAAGGCTAAGTCAATCGAAATCGAGCTAATTGAAGTGAAGTCAAGCTAAGCTAATCTAAGCGAAGTCACGCAAAGTAAATATAAGTGAAGTCAAGCCAAGCCAATCTAAGTGAAGTCAAGCCAATCCAATTGAAGGGAAGTCAAGCCAAGTCAATCTAAGTGAAGTCAAGCCAGGTAAATATAAATGAAGTCAAGCCAAGCCAATCTAAGTGAAGTCAAGCCAAGCCAATCTAAGTGAAGTCAAGCCAATTTAAGTGAAGCCAACCCAATCCAATATAAGTGAAGCCAAGCCAATCTAAGTGAAGTCAAGCCAAGCCAATCTAAGTGAAGCCAAGCCAATCTTAGTTAAGCCAAGTCAAGCCAATCTAACTGAAGCCAAGCCAATCTAAGTGAAGTCAAGCCAAGCCAATCTAAGTGAAGTCAAGCTAAGTCAATCTAAGTGAAGCCAAGCCAATCTAAGTGAAGTCAAGCCCATCTAAGTGAAGTCAAGCCAAGCCAATCTTAGTGAGGCCAAGCCAAGCCAATCTAAGTGAAGCCAAGCCAATCTAAGTGAAGTCAAGATAAGCCAATCTTAGTGAAGCCAAGCCAAGCCAATCTAAGTGAAGCCAAGCCAATCTAAGTGAAGTCAAGCCAAGCCAATCTTAGTGAAGCCAAGCCAAGCCAATCTTAGTTAAGCCAAGCCAAGCCAATCTAAGTGAAGCCACGCCAATCTAAGTGAGGTCAAGCCAAGCCAATCTAAGTGAAGTCAAGCTAAGCCAATCTAAGTGAAGCCAAGCCAATCTAAGTGAAGTCAAGCCAATCTAAGTGAAGTCAAGCCAAGCCAATCTAAGTGAAGTCAAGCTAAGCCAATGTTAGTGAAGTCGAGCCCATCTAAGTGAAGTCAAGCTAAGCCAATATAAGTGAAGCCAAGCCAATCTAAGTGAAGTCAAGCCAAGCCAATCTAAGTGAAGTCAAGCTAAGCCAATCTAAGTGAAGCCAAGCCAAGCCAATCTAAGTGAAGTCAAGCCAAGCCAATATAAGTGAAGTCAAGCTAAGCCAATCTAAGTGAAGTCAAGCCAATCTAAGTGAAGTAAAGAAAAACCAAGCAAATCTAAGGGAAATTTAGTCAATTAATGTAAACAAGGTCAAGCCAATAGCTGAAAATGAAAGTAATCTAAACAAAGTCAAGCTATGCCAATCTATATCAAGTCAAGTCAAGCCAATCTAAACGATGTCAAGCCAAGCTAATGTAAACGAAGTCAGGTCAAGCCAAGCAAATTTAAATAAAGTCAAGCCAAGCCACTATAAGTGAAGTCAAGCCAATGCTCTCTAAGTGCAGTAAGTTAAGCCACACTAATCTAAACAAAGTCAATCCAACGAAGTCAAGCCAAGCACTTTAAGGTGCCTGATTCCATTATATGTTCAACCCATTCCCCATCGCCATCCTCCATCCCAGACCCAATGGTTCGTTCTGTTTTTATTTGAGTGTAGACGAGATTTCAAAGGGTGAAAACACAACTAAAACACACCTTCGGTTAACGTGACATGTTTAATATGGAGTAATCCAATAACAGTCAACTATTATCGCAACATTAACTGACAATGTATTTTCTGTTACAGGCGAGCGCTCCGGTAAGGATTCATCACTGGCGTGTTCCATATACAGCGCAGTAAGTAGAAACCAGCTAGGTAGCCTACAGAATTATATAGATGTATGTCATGACCATTTACTCATTGGATGGTGGAATTTGGCCTGATAGGCCCAAATTAATTGCTCTAAAATTTATATATTTTAGCTATCTTAGTCCGTCCTAAGAAATGTAAAAGTTGGGGGTGGGAGAGGATAGGCGGCAGCGGCGTGATGTGCCCCTACTCCTTGCTTATAAGTCTATGGCCATGAATATGTTTGATATATTAAAATACCATAATATTATATTAACCTGAAGTCACAAGGTTCATAACACTGACATTAGTGCTATTTAAAAAAATAATAATAAATAAATAAAAATCTGAAATCACTTAACATTCGATTATAATAATTATATATAAATATATGCGTCCAGCGATGTTCTAACAGTTAACACTTTCCAAAAATGTTTGTTTACATATGAGGGGTTGGGGGCAGTCTGTCCTGGAGAATAACACACACAACTGAACAGATAAAATACAGACATAGCATGCATGTAAACATATATACATCAGTCACGACTTGCTGGGTATTTGTTACTAATAAATACACATTAGTGTCAAGGCCTTAACAATAATAACAATGACAGCTACAAGGAACACTTCCCTTTGAACGTTAAAGCACTGTGAATTCCGAAATGCTATACTTAACTATTCACCAGCCTTTACGTAGCCAACCAATGAACGCAGCCCACATTGCACAAGAGAAAATCAAATCACGTGCACGACATCGAGGGTTTAACATATCACACCTTTTTTGGTCTCATGGCTTTTTATACTTATTTGTTTATTTATGTACACTTTTAAAACATGGCATGGCAACACTGGGAACTCGATTATAAAATTAGCAACTGGCAGTCTCTATTGTTTTAAAACTTAAAATGTATGTATATACAGTCAAACCTGCTTGAGTGGCGACCTGTATTAAGCAGCCACCTGTCTTAAAAGGTCACCATAATATTCTACCGAATCATCAATTTTAGTGCATTATGACCTGTATTAAGTAGCCACCTGTATTAACAGGCCACGTTTTTGTTAGGCCTACTCCCTTAGGTGGCTGTTTATGACATGTTTGACGATTTAGATTTATACCATCGGTCTCCGTAGAGCAGTGGTTAACGGGTCGGGTTTAAGGCTGGGAGATAGTGGGTTCGGGTCCCATTCGTGACATAATTATGGTATGTTTAATTCCAGTACAGGCTCCAACCCAGAGCGAATGCTCGTCAAGGCTCAATGGATAGGTTTACTTACACCGGTGTGTGGGGGCCTTTGCCCAGAGACCGACCCCCGTAGCGCATTGGTTAACGGATCGGGATTAAGACTGGTAGGTACTGGGTTGGAATCCCATTCGTGGCATATGTGATTGTTATTCTCAGTACCGACCAGTGTCCACAACTGGTTTAACTAAGGCCGTGGTGTATACTGTCCTGTCTGTCTGTAAGTGCATAATTATACATTGTCAAGATCTCTTGCTTCTTGTCAAATAAGAGTAGCGGGTTTCCTCTCTTATACTAACACTAACTTCAGTCCTAGACAGGCAGATGAGGCGACGGGACTGCCTGACCATGACAGATATGCTTGAACCTAAGTTATAGCTAATTAACTTTGCCCAGAAAATGTCCAGAAAAAAACAATTACAGTGTATTGTGAAAAGTGTGGCTGGTCATTTGAAAGAAAAAATCCAGAAAAATCATTAATTGAAAAGCTCTTCTAAAAGGTGCACTTTTTTGAAAAAAAGGCAGTTGTTTAAAAAAGGATAGTTGTTTAAAAAAGGGCAGTTGTTTAAAAAAGGGCAGTTGTTTAAAAAAAGGGCAGTTGTTTAAAAAAGCCCCTGGGATCGTTGAGAGAGTGTACCCACCCTGCACACCCGGCTGTATCCGAGCCGTGTTGCGTATCCAATATCGTTTTACCTGTATGACTAGTGTACTAACAATAGGCCCACTCTTCTTCCTGTTTTAGATAATGTCGTACCCGGAAGAAACCTCTTTCCCAGATCTGAACGCCTTGGTTGGCGAACAGCTGTGTAGTGCAGACGACATTGCTTATTTGGCAGACGATAGATTAAGTATTTTGAAGGAGGAAGACTTCATGAATCAATCTGAACAACCAAAGAGGAACGCGCCCTTGCTTGAAGGTTAGTCAGCATTAGCAGCACCAAGAAAAAATATTGGCCTAATAACATGAACGTATATTTTTGTTATGTTAAGTCAATTTGGAGCAGAGCGTAGCTTAGCGCAAGAGCGTCCGCCTGAGGTTTGATTGGTTAAAGAATTGATTCTCCACAGTGGACCCGTCGCGTTATTTTCCATTGCAACCAGCGATACAAGCCAGGTTTATCAAAGTCCGTGGTGTATGCTATCTTGTGTGTGAGAAAATGCACATGAAAGAACCTTTGATGTCGCTCGGTAAGAATAGCCTATGTTGTGATACCAGGTTTTCGTCTGAGAACGTGCGTTTGACATCCAATATCCGCTGATTATTAATCAATGTGTTCCAGTGGTTTTTATCATAACCCACAGGTTTTATTTATTTACATAAAATAATATTATAATGATGTTCCGCCAAACAGGAATTATAAATTCAATGCAACCTGGTATTATTAACCCCAGTTGTCATAACAACCACTTTTATGTACCGACGACATCTATAAATAGTACTTGAGATATTTTAAAATCCATGTATTTTATCTTGTATTACAGCCGAATTGAACACCGACTTTTACTTCACTTGTCAAACGATGTCACAGTTGGAATGGCACGACCTTGGGGTTACGCAGATTAATGATGTTTCGTATATGAACGAACAGCTAAGCCCGAGTTCAGCCGAAGAGCTGACAGATGATGGCTCAGGTGAGTGTGGCTCAAACAGATGGTCAAAATATAAGAAACTTCAATGCCATATTATTGCAAGTTTTGGATTCACATGATAATAATTAAATTTCTGTTTTAGCCATCATGGTTTCTTCTTCTTCTTCTTCTTCTTCTTCTTCGTTCAACTTTGTGAAATTTGTCTCATACAGTTATTCCAGTCTGAGTGATGAATTGGGCAGTTGTATGTAGGTCCTCCCTGGATCCCCAAAGCTTCTGATTTAGGTCAGTTCCATGCGGCCAGAAGAGGCTTCTCTCATCATGGTTTCAAAGCACAATGCCTAGTTTTAAGTCGAACGCCACTGTGCTTGAGAAGCTAACGCTATTTGTAGCATATTTATAGCTCTTTATTATTAAAATTAACATTTATTTATATCTTACTGCTTACAATAATAAATATATTCAATGTGTTTATTGTCATCCAAATTGCTATAGTAGCTTAATATATACTTTGCCTAAAATCATGTGTCAGACGAAAGTCCAAGGACCATGATAAGTTACTACAAACGTATTGAATATACATATATTGATATTGAAAGCAATAAGATGTAAGTAAATGTTAATTTTTTTATTTTCTTATTTTTATTTTTTCATTTTTATTTTTAAAATTTTAATAACTAAAAAATACACCATTAGCCAGAAATATGTTTTATATAGCATTATCTGCGCAAGCACGGTGCAAACGTCATAAAACTAGGCAGTGTGCCTTTAAAGTCATCTCATTGGTCTATCCACGCCAACACGAGTGTGTTTCTTTAAACAGAACTCTTCAACTGCAAACGTCACTGTTACGTGTCAGTATTCTAAACAAATCTTTGTGAATTTATTAATACTGGTACAATTTTGATTGAGGTCTATTTTCAAGGACAAAAAAAGAGAAGAATTCTAAATGAAATATGAGCCTTTTTATGTTATACATTTAATTATGTCATACTCTTGAAAAAGTCTGCATTATACAGACGAAACGTGGAGTTTCTTTTTAAACTTCATGTTGTGTTATAAGTGGATGGTTTTTAGACAAAGACTTTTGGTTTAAAATTAATTACAAAGAATGCTTATTATTTCTTTAAGATTTATCGAGGATTGAACAAAAAGTAAACATGCGTAAATCTGTGCGCTAACAGCTCTTCCGAGTCACGTAGTTGGTACGTGTTTGCGCATGTTTAGTTTTGTTCAAACTCGATGAATCTGAAAGACATAATACACATTCCTTAAACATTTTTATTGTCTTTTTAATTTTTTAATTTTTATTTTGGCATTGGTACATATATTACAAAAACATAGCATAAAATGACGAAAAAAAAGCACATACACAAAACATAGAAAAAAACAGAATACGACGACACAAGACATATTACATCAGTTTACACTATTTATTTTCTATATTATTACGGTTAATTACAGCATCATGCTTCCATGTTGTTATTGTTAATTACGAATTCAGGATGCAATAATATTGTTATTGTTAATTACGAATTCAGGATGCAATAATTATTGTTATTGTTAATTATGAATTCAGGATACAATAATTTTGTTATTGTTAATTGCGGATTCAGGATACATTATTATTATTATTATTGTTAATTACGGATTCATGTGACAATATTATTACTGTTAACTAAGGAATCATGTTATAATAATTATTATAGTTAATTACAGATTCTGGTTACGACATTATTATAGTTAATAATAAATTGCAGAATTAGGTTACAATAATAATTGTTAAATATCGAATCGGTTTATAACAGTATTAATGTATTTATAGATTGATGTGAAAATAATGTTATTGTAAATAATTACTGTCGACTCCTATCACAATATTGCAATAGTTAATTCAGATGCAGAATACAATGTTATATAATACTGTTAATTAGTTTATAATATTATGACAAAATTTGTTTTATTTAACGACCCCACTAGAAACACATCGATTATAAATCAGCGGTTATTGGACGTCAGAAGTTTATCTGACAATAATATTATTGCTAAATATGAATTTCGGTTAATTACAGATTCAGGTTACAATAATACTATTGTTGATTACGGACAAATGCTATAATATTATTATAGATAATTACAGATTTAGATTACATTATTTTTATTGGAAATTATGGATTTATATTAATGTTAAATATGAATTCTGGTTACAATATAACTGTTTATATTCATGTGACAAAATGTTTATAGTTAATTACATAGTCAGGTTACAATAATAATAATAATTATTGTTAATTACGGAAAAATGTTATAATATTATTATACGTGTAAATTATTACAGAACCAAATTAATTTATAATAATAATAATAATAACAATAATAATAATAATAATAATAATAATAATGATAATAATAATAATAATAATTATTATTATTAATTACAGAACCAAGTTACAATAATTATTATGGTTAATTACTAACACATGTGACAATATTATTACTATTAATTACAGATAGATATGACAATATTATTATTGTTACCTATGGAGTTATTTGAAAATATTTAATAATTAATTACAGATTCAATATACAATATTATTATTGTTAGTTATAGATTTATATCACAATAATATTATTATTATTATTAAATTAAAATATGAATTCTTGTTACATTGTAACTTTTAATTTCAGATTCATGTAACAACAACATTATTATTATTATTATTATAGTTAATTACATATTCAGGTTACAATATAATTATTGTTAATTAGAGATTTACGGGACAATATTATGCTTAGTAACAACTGATTAATGTGACAATATTAATTTTGTAGGATTATGAGAACATATTTTAATATTATTATTATTTTTAATTATATATCTATGTTACAATATTACATTATATAATTACTGATTCATTGGGTAATATCATGCTTACGAACTATAAATCCATGTTGAACATATTATTATTGTTAACTAGAGTATCATGTAATATTATTATTGTTATTTATGTGTTCATGTGACAACATTGTAATTATTGTTAATAACCGATGTATTTGATAACATTATTATTGATATTTATGAATAAACATGTTATCACATGAATCTGTAAATAATAATAATAATAATAATAATAATAATAATAATGATAATAATTGATAATAATATGACAATAATGTAGATGTGTTACTTTATCATTCACTTGATAATTATATTTAGGTGCGAAACTGTAAAGTAGGAATCTTATTAATTTAATTTACGGACACGAGGCAAATCATTATTATTGTTATTTATAGTTTTGGGTGACAATATTTTTATTATTATTATTTACAAATGCATGTGACTGATGCTGCTAATTACGTTTCAATATAACTATTTTATTATTGGTATTAAAATTGTTTGTTTTATTGATTCATGAGGAAATATTATTTTGTATGGATTAAAGGAACACTTCAAAGTGTTAAGATGGATGCCACCTTTGGTGCGCATCTAACATTACGTGACAGTAGCATTACTGTAACATGGATTTAAGTAAAAATCATCTAACATTACGTGACAGTAGCATTACTGTAACATGGATTTAAGTAAAAATCATCTAACATTACGTGACAGTAGC
>JAUTCZ010026789.1:0-12958 GCA_032273805.1 Melanodrymia brightae | reverse complement strand
TGTGTGCCAAATGGCATGTTAGAATCACATTTTGCACTATTCTACCATTATATGTCAAGACTCCACCGGACTATAGTTGTAGGCCTACAGACAAATTGTACATGATTGATAATATAGAACTTAGGGTGGAGAGAGTAAACAAATCCTTCTCCCTCTTACAACAACAAATATCATTTTTTATAAAACTAGCTCAATGGTTATATAAACATATATACTGGAGTATTCTTCTTTCTTGAAGCGTTTTAGAAAATAAAAATTACGAATTTTTGTGTGAGATGCTTCCCAACAAAAAAACAGCGTCAGAATGATAATTCCCCTTTTAGTCTCTTCGTGTGCATGTGAAAACGAGTAGTCAGAATGCTCGGAGAACGAGTTTTAGTGGCATGCATTTACTATCGAAATTTACTGTGGGTGGTTCCAACCCGATCCTAAAGAAAATGATAAACAATTCCCTTAGTTCAGTTCATGTGTCCATTCTAATGGTAAGCAGAGGCGGAACTAATGGGGAGGGCCCATTATAATTGCGAGTTATAATTCTATTATATTAATTTTCATATTTTACGTTGGTTTTGACATTTCTCTTACAAGATGCTTCATTGCCCACAAAATGGATTTTCTGGATCCGCCACTGGGAAGATATAGCGTGCCCCATGCAGAAAGCGTTCTACGTTTCAAAATTTTAAGATTGGTCCCGGTACCCACCCTAACCTCATAACGCACATACACGCGGGAAACCTTTCTACTTCATATTAACAGCTAGAATACATGTCCAAGAACACGTTTAGTTTTAGAGCATCTACTTTTCAAACTTGTCTGTGAGGAGAAAAAGAAAACACATAGGCCCTAAGTTGAAAAAATAATTCCCCTTTTCATTTCGCGCGTACGGTTAAAAGCTTACACATTTTTATGTACCGCTTTCCACAAACTTTTTCGTCAGCATCTTGTTAGCAAAATCTTATATCTGAAACTTTATGTGGATGACACACACCATTGCTAATATTACTGAGCCTAAATTAATGTCAACCAATGTTTACCCATTTTGACGATAAATGGACGGGTATTTTACCATAGTCAGGACACGACGTACCCAATTTTCACGTAACCCATTACAAAATGTGTTGCTATATATGTACAGTGACAATATAAATTTGCATTATCATGTTGTAATAATGTGTGAATATTGAATAATGTACCGTACTTAAATGAAGTAGATTTACAAGGGAACACATTTTAATTAGTAGGGGGCCTAATGTTGATTCATGCACATTCCTATTGTCATGTTGAATTTGGCTCATAACGTATATTTTCCTGTTATTATTTTAACTTAAAAACAACTCGGATTGTTTATAAATAAAGGAATGATAAAAAAATTAATAAAAAAGTTATAAACTAGTAACCTATGTGGCGGCAGCGGTTTCTTCTGAGACCAGGTGTCGACATAACCGTGTGTTTGATATCCAATAGTCGCTGACTATTAACCTCTGAATCAATGTGGTCTGCTTGACATGTGGGTTAAATATCACACAGCAAGAGATTCGGAAGTAGAATAAGTGGCGCGTGCTAGCAGATCGAGGACAAATATTAGGCGAGACATGTTTCCTCGATTGTCAGCTCAAATTTTGATATGGTGCTTGGAATTTAGGAGACCGAAACAAAAAATGTTGAACTGCTTTGTGCTATTTTATGCACGTATTTTAAACATGAAGAAGAAATCCAGACTTATTATGTCATGTATTCGTTTTTTGACTTTTTCACCGATGAGCACAATTACCAAACTGCGTTATATAGTGCGTGCGATCAAGATCTAGATTTTACCACACCAGAAACTGTCAAAACGCTCGATGGGTCGAAGGATCGATCCTCCTTAGGGGACCTGTTGGGTTATTTTCCGTTCCAAATTGTGATCCACGACTGGTCAATCAAAGGCCGTGGTGTGTTCTTTCCTGTCTGTGGGGCAGTGCACATAAACGATCCATTGCTGTTATTCAAAGAAGAGTAGCCTATGTGGTGGGAGCAGGTTTCCTCTGACCAAGTATCGATACAACCGTGCGTGTGACATCCAATAACCGCTGAGTAATATTTCAATGTCTTCCAGTGGTGTCGTTAAACAAACTTTTTTCTTTTATCTGTCAAAACGTGCTAACTACGCAAGCATTCAATACCTTTTGTGTGGCTAAAGGAAAAGGCATCTCGAATTTCAGCCAAACTACGCCGGTTATTTCATAATAGGCCTACATTCTAAAACGACTGTTAGGCTATAGCCAGAGATTCTGACTTGGATCAATCTCACCAAGCTTATACTTATCTAGTTCAAACACGTATGTCGTACACTTAGACGGGTTTTGATTTCCTACTTATGTTTCAAGCACGCTTATCGTGGGCAGAGACTCTTTCTTCTTTTCGTTCCTTCTTGTAATAATATCACAGGGAGATGTTAGCTGCCAGGATGAATCTCACAGTGACTCGCAGAGACTAAACTTATATACCAAACTTATATACTGACTGTGACTATAAAAATGCAATGAGGATTTTGGGACATAAAAAACAAAAATTAATTCTGTCATTCTACAATTTGTTTCAATGCCTGGACTATAATCATGTGTTTACACATTAACGTCTCCTCGTATTTTATCTGCCGACTTAAAAGTTTTCTCTGTGTGTCAGTATAATGGTTCAGGCATGACTTTCGTGGGCAGAGGCTGATGCGTATATTCCTCATGCATATAACTACTTAAAAACTCTCAATAACGTCTCCTCTCTGCTGCATCTCCAGACAATAGCGTGACCTTAGAAATGTTATAACTATCGAGGGGCATGTTTGGCGAACGATTCGTACGTCGTAGACTGAGCAATTTTACGTAATATCAAGAGAGCATAGGCCTCGGCAATTGTATATGGTAGTGGGGTGGGAAGGATAGGATAAGGTCTCACTTAGTAATTATTATACACGTCCAATGTCCACGCACCACGTCACGCACTACGTCACAGCAACAACCACTACCACCGTATCACCAGCAGCACTTGATTTACTACTGCATACTTTGCAAGTAGTTAATACAAATAAGATACTATAGTATTTGCAGGTGTTCTTAACTGTGGTTTTAAAAAGAGATCCTGTCAAGAAACTGTATCTCAAACAATGGTAAACAAAGAAACTTAAATCCGTTTACTCGTTCAATCTGTAGTAGAAATCCTTTGCCGTTCTTCTTATATTTTTAAGACTAGTGTTTACTGACATTGTGCCAATTTACGCAGACATTTTTTTCATGTCTTCCGGCTTGAAGCTTGTTCCGGCTAGATTGTAATTTAAACTATTTACGTCACGCGACACTTTTCTTTGTCCGGTTTTTAAACCATGCAGTATTTATTGTAGAAGGGTTACTTGATACTGATACTAAAACAACGAATCATTAAATAAATTGAAGTCTTGATATCAAGAAATAGACTACCTGTCGACGAATTCTTTATATTAATCTAGTAAGCTAGATACCATGTAACGATAATTAATTTATCGGTTCTTTGAGCAAATTACGTGTCGGATTGTAGTCCATACATATGAACGTAATATCGAGGAGATCTATGTATTAATATCAAATCCACATCTCGATATTATGTTCATTTATTGACTAGTCGGGTCGGAACTATCGTGGCTGTTCGTTGTCACCTCATTGAAGATGTCTTCAATATCAGATATTGAAAACACCCGCAATGAAAATGTATCTAATAGCTGCAAGGACACGATAGTTTCAACCCGACAAGCGATTTGCCCAAAGAACGTTCAACCGATAATTATCGTGTGGTGCACATAAAAGATCCCTTGCTGTTATTCGAAGAAGAGTTGCCTGTGGTGGCAGGGGGTTTCCTCTATGACCAAGTATCGATTTAACCGTGCGTTTGACATCCAATAACTGCTGATTAATAATCAATGTGTTCCAGTGGTGTCGATAAACATTTCTGTGGAAAAATTGATACAAATAATAAAATATATAACATTAATTTGATCACGTTTATTATAGTGATTTGTAAAATATACAAATTATAATCATTTACAATTGAATTCACAAAAGTTATGGAATGTAGTTAAGTATAAAATATGTTACATAAAAACACACAATGTTAACGTATTATTTGCACCATGACAAACCAAAATAAAAACACGAAAAAATGTGAGGTTACAAGGTAAATGTTAATTTTTATCCTGATTATAGATTGAATCGGCAATGCATCAAAATACGGATCAGTCATTAGTTTTACCTTTCAAGCATCTATGACCAAATGAATGTTTAACAACACACTAGTGCAAAAATAAATATTGGCTATTAAAGTTACAGTCTCATAGTTGTAAGTGCTATATTTTGCTATTTTAATATGTATTTGTGACATATAACTGCAAATAAATCAATTACACAAAAATCAGTTAGCATTATTAACAGGAAAAAAATAATTAGTAAATGTATATGCACAAACAAAATACATGTGTGTAACCAGGAACACACGAAGCGTTCAGCTTTCCTTCTAATTCTCCATTGCGTTTCATTTTGTTTTAATCACCGCAAAGGATTATGGGGTTTATTCATAGAAAATATGAAACCATGTGATACAATTTGTTATTGTTTACATTCTGCTTAATTGATCGGGTTGGCTTTTAAGGTCTCCCTAAATGTTCTACTGGTAAATGACCATATTTTACTGTAAAACTTTGTGTGCATATAGTTTAAAGTATGTTCTTTACATTTCCAAAAGAAGAACGTATTTATAAAATAGGCGGGAACTGTCATTTTGTAACTATGAGACTGTATCTTTAAATATCGAATTATGGTGAATCTATGGCCGACCATGACATTGTCAAAGATTATAAAATGGCAAATTAACATGATGGTGAAATGAACAAACGAAATATTTGATGATGCTAGAATATAAATGAAAAAATAATTTCCACTTTCATACTGCTAAAGTTTTTGTGATATACTAAATATACAAATTAATTAAGATTTCACTTCATTAGAAGGTATGCATTCATGTATGAATTGATTTTATTACCAACCTTACGTTCAATAGAGCAAGCGCTACTGGAACTAGGGGACTGGTACTGATCGTGTACTATCATATCAAATTCATTTAATCTACAAGTACATGTAGATGCAAATACATTACAACAGTGGCCTCAACTAAACAGTCGCTTAGGCATGGTTAGGTGCCTAGACACGGGCAGTAATTAACAACACTTGCTCCATAAGCCTAAACAACACCCCCTCACTACTGGCCTAGTATGGATGTCAGTTTTGAATATATCTCTAGGTATAGTCTAAGGGTCTTCCAGCCAGAAAAATGTTCATGTAGGCCCTTGTCAGTCATCTGCCGAAGCCTAGGCGACTGTTTGGTTGAGGCCACCACTGTATGTACATGTAGATGCAAATACATTATGTACATGTAGATGCAAATACATTATGTACATGTAGATGCAAATACATTATTTACATGTTCATACTCTCCCCTCACTGTAACAGGTACATGTAACTCAACCTTCACTGGAGAGGTGCGAACCAGGGTCCTCTGTGTGAGAGTCCAGTGTTCTACAGACTGAACTAAAGAGAAATTCCCACTAACTAAAGAGTAGGAGCTGTTTATACAAACACTGGTTACATATTATGGGGTGCAGAAAGTACTCGCCCGCTCGCCGAATGAGAGTAAAAATTCTTACGGACGAGTTAAAAAATGCAACTACCAGTCCGATGGGCGATAAGTATTTTTGGGGCTATTACAATAAAACTTAATGTTGCCATGATTTGTTTTCAATGGATAATCATTTACGGTGAAGTGGATATTATAATATTGTTAAAAAATTATATATTGTTCTATAGGCTGGCGGAGTAGTAGCAATTCTGGTGGGATAGTAAATTTTCGTTGGTTCTGGCCCGGCGGGCTAGTAAAAAATTCTCCATTTCTGCACCCCTGATATTATGTTAGAAAAAGTATAATAATTGTTATTTTTACAAAAATTGTCTGACATTGGTTCTCACACCAACTTTTCACAAATCCAGGATGAATGTAGTGCTTAATCATCTACATATTCTGTTAATATTCTAATTTCTACCATCATTGATGGGCCATTATTGGTGTCATTATAAAATAGCTGTGAAAATGTGACATTACATAATTTGATATGTAACTATGATGGATCAATTCATAGTTTATTTCTTCTCAAACTTCAGCCAAGCAAAATTAAAAATAATCTAATGAAAAGCAAAAATGTTAGTTATAATGGAAAGAAAATATAACTGAAAATTTTATTTCTACGTTACAAAATTAATAATTGAATAAGGAATGAACAATGTACATTGAATGTTAGTAATACTACTATGACTAAATACAGCGGTAGCCTCAACCAAACAGTCGCCTAGGCATGGTTAGGTGCCTAGGCAAGGGCAGTAATTAACATCGCTGGCTCCATAAGCCTAAACAACACCCTCTCACAATCCTGGCTACTGGACTGGTATGGATGTTAGTTTTGGATATATCTCTAGGTATAGTCCGAGAGTCGTCCAGCCAGAAAAATGTTCATCTAGACCCTTTTTAGTCATCTGCTTAGGAGGTTTTGGCGATCTGCTGAAGCCTAGGTGACTGTTTGGTTGAGGCCACCTCTGTACTTTATAATTAGGAAAATCCTGAGTAAAACTATATCTTACGTTATACAATCATGTACATGTAGGTGGCAGTAGTGCTTGAAACTTTTACCAATGATCTAATTTCAGCTGCAATTTTATCGGTTAAATAATACTGTGGGTTATAAGGTTCATGCATGGGGCCACAGGTTGTACATTACACGGAAACATGTTAAACTCGGCAGTGTCAGTTTAATAGACACAATATTACATCCGTGGCCATGACAGCCGATGTGTAGGACACTCGTGTCTATATTATCATTGGCACACAATACTTTTAGTGCCCCGACTCGTGACTGTCATGTCTGTCATAGACACTCCTATAATGTATAACGTCTTTCTTTTTTTATTCCTTCAGGGATCAAAAATAGCAGTGCCATTATTTAAAGTGCACTTTGATTAGATACATTTATAACTTTTGATCATCCGCCACTGTGATGTCGAAATTACTAAGTCTTGGCAAAAATGCAACCGGAAATCACGTCATTTATCTTCCTAATATTGCGTTTTGTTTACAGTCAACATGGACGCAGTTCAGTCATGTTCTGGCTTATTATCTCTATTTCTGCTTTTTCCGTTTTTTTCCCCGGAGTTTTCTAACGTTAGCTGCTGTAGCTCAAAACAATAATTGTTCTAACAACGAGAGTTGACGCACTCGACGACATCATTTGAATATTGTCTTTCAAGTATTGTAGAGTAGTACAAGTTGGCGTATTAATAAATGTCGTCTACTTCAAAGAAAAAAAACATGTCTTGAAATATCTATGAAGCGATTCTAGAAGCCTGTCAATTGGCTCTAAGCAGTTATAGTTGTAGGAACGGTGTTGTTTGTGTTATGATATTCATCCAAGTTCTCTGGAGCGGGGTGTGGCTCAGCACAAGAGCGTCTGCCTGAGGCACGTTAGGTCGTAGGATCTATCCTCGTCAGGGGTGGGGTGGGGGAGTCGTTGGGTTATTTTCCGTTTCATCCAGTGATCCACGACTAGTCAATCAAATGTGTGCTATCCTGTCTCTGGGAAAGTGCACATAAACGATCCCTTGTTGTTCTTCGAAGAAGAGTAGCCTATGTGGCGGCAGTAGGATTCCTTTGTGACCAAGTATCATATAACCGTGCATTTGACATTCGATAACCACTGATTTATAATCAATGTGTTCTAGTGGTGTCGTTAAACAAACAAACTTTACAAATTCTCAAGTCGAACATCCATTTCCAAATAAGATCATAATTATTTGAAGGAATCGTAATCGGCCTAAAGGATCGATCTTTGACCCATCCCGTCACAGACGAAACGAAGAAGACTAACAATCAGTATTACTAGCGCGATAACAAAGTACGTTTTACTTGCAGAATTTTGAAGGAGATTCCTACCTGCCTGGACAAGATACTATTCGAATGCAAAAGACACACCGATATAGCGCCAACCATGGACAACCTACAGAGAGAAACTTACAGATGGAAAAACAAATTCGACAAACTTTGTGAGTCTGTTTGTGGTCAGTATTTTGTTTAATATATTCGTGATTGTAAATCATACAATCTAGTGTCCTGCCCCACTGGTGGCACTCCTCGTAATCTAACTTACATAACATTGACATGGCCATTTGTAACATATTTCTGGCTAATGGATAATGTTTTATTATTAAACTTAACATTTACTTACGTATGTATTGTTGTTTATAATATAAATAAATATATATTTATACAATCTAATATATAGCTTATAATTGTTCTCATGGCAAATCATTGTAAACAAAAGTCTAATTCCAGATTGGAAACATGACATATTCTTGAAACATAATTATATTACATATCCTCATATACATATTATGCACTATATTTTGCAGGTTCCATCACCAAGGATTCCGCGGCAAATCGGAATCGAATAGCTCAAGGAATTATAATTGCATTTACATTAGCAGCTTCTATAATTACATCCTGTGCAATGTGACTTCATATATTGGGAGTACATTTCAAGATGATATGCCCACCGTCTTTCTGTGATATGAACATATTATCTCGCACTGCATGACTATTTATTTTAAACACATTAAAATTGTATATGCATGTGTAGACAGTAAGAACAATAGTTTGTACACACTGACGATTCCATAATTATTACCTACGAGGTTCAGCCAGTCAGTCGCATTGGCTTAAGGTGCCTTTATCCAATGAAGGTTTAGACACCCCCGCCGTGGGTACAGTCCGCCATCATAACGAGGTTCATATTTATCGTTAGTCCTCTTCGTTAGTCGCCCTAGATTTGTGTAACGATTGGCTGTCATAAGAGTACATATTTTTTCTGATTGGCTGTTATAAGAGTACATTTCTTTCTGATTGGCGAATGGTTTGATTTCTCTATGACGGCATTAGCTGCCAACCTGGCGGTAGCCATATACCGTCGGCAATGAAACGTTGGTTTGTAAACAAGTGCTTATTTAGCAGGACAAGTCCACGGTAATAAACAGGATATTACATTATTGTCCATGACAGACGATGTTTACAACACTCGTGCCTAAATCATTACATTTCCCTCGCTCTCTCTCGGGAAATATGATAATTTAGGCACTCGTGTCGTAAACATCGTCTGTCATGGACACGAATGTAATATCCTCTATTTATGCCAAGAGAAATACTTCATTTGTTTCTCCAGTGACGTCACTTCCTGTTTTATTCGGAATATAATCGTTACTGCGTTTCAGGAGAAGTCTACCCTGCCAAGGCTTGCCAGTCAGTCAGTCAAGGCTTTGTTAAGGATGCCCCTGTCCACTTAATGTTCAGGCACTCTTCCTCCATGGGCACGGTCCGACATCAAACGTCGGGACCCATCTCCAGACAATAGCGTGACCTTAGACTGTGTATTAACTATCCAGGTTCCGGTTTCGGCGATCGATTCGTACGTCGTAAACTGAGCAATGTTGGGTAATATAATGACATTTTGACATTTGTTTTTATTCGTAGCTATATAATAAATATATGCAATTATGTAGACAAACAAGAGCAGTGTTTCAACTTCTGTTTGTACCCAAATTCATGTATGTGTGGCAAGGTAAATGCCTTCGTCACGTGATCCCCATTTTCGCGCCAAAGGGATGAGCGATTCTTTTTAATTATCTTGCGTCAGTGTGTATGTAGCGAAGGTTTAGCAGACACGCTAGTAAAGTAACCTATAGAAAAAAAAGAGAACCATTCTTTTATGCAATTGCTTCGGTTTGCATCTACTATCGCCGAACAGTGATTACAAGCCTTTTGCTACAATCTTAGTAAATACAACATCTGTAATGGCTATAGTATTATGCTCACTACGCGGAACGGTTTGCGCCAAGTCATCTGTGATTACAGGCATATAACGCCATGTCATTGCATAATCAGCATAATTTTATAACATTATCATCTGCACGCATCACTTGTTGGCATAATTCTAACGGTGCATACATTTACATTAATTCATTATGATATATTATGTCTTCTGTGTAATATATTTTTTTCAATGTCGTCTGCAATGCCTACATCATTAAATCATGCTGACAGTAACTGTTGTATATATGGAAAACGGAAAATGGAATTCTGAAATACGACAGACATAAGGTTTTCTAGATTTAATAAGTAGTGTTGTTAGTCTGTTAGTAACATCTAGATAAGTATACGGCAAAGAATTCTGAAACAGAACGGTCATAGATCAGAGGTAACACAGATCAAGTTTGTTTGTTTAACATTGATTATTAATCAGCGGTTAATGGTTGTCAAACGCACGGTTATATCGACATTTGGTCACAGAGGAAACCCGCTACCGCCATATAGGCTACTCTTCTTCGAATAACAGCAAGGAATCTTTTATGTGCAATTTCCCACGAACCGGATAGCACGGCCTTTGATGGACCAGTCGTGGATCACTGGTTGTAATTGGACATAACCCAACGGGTCCACTGAGGAGGATCGACCCACCGAACCTCAGGCGGATGCTCTTGTGTGGAGGTACGCCCCGCTCCTAGGTCAAAGGGTATCTGGAATAATCTAAACTGTTGTTAGTAACAGCCAGACACGTAGTATAGCAACATCTAATGAAAACCTTATTGCAGCTGCTCATGTCCACAATATCCTTCATGCGATCAATCAAAAGATGCTTGCCATTAACATGCTTAAACTACTTTGATCAAATTAAAAATGATACACAATTAGCAGCAAATGATATTTTATTGCACTTTCATATTTTCCGTTCCAGCCAGTGATACACGACTGGTTTATCAAATTCCGTGGTGTGTGCTATCCTGTATATGGCATAGGGCACATAAAATATCCATTGCTATTTTTCGGATGAGTAGACCATGTAGCGGCGACAGCGAGTTTCCTCTGTCAATATAACCATGCGTCTGACGTCCAATAACAGCTGATTTATAATCGATGTGTTCCAGTGGCGTCGTTAAGCAAACAACCTTTTTAAAGTGTTCCAATACACAGGATATGATAACTTCTGATATTATCACATACTCTACTACTCCATTTGATCTGCCATCTATGAAATGACTATTGGAATGAAAAAACAATACGTATCTACTATGGAGGAAGGATGGAAGCATCGATCTTTCGACCACAATCTTTAAACTCCGTGCTACTAGTATATCATTTCTCAGCCTGCAATGGGGTTTCGTTAGATCCTAACATGAATGGCAGGATATTTTAGAATCTATTTGTAAATCTGTATAATTTACATTTAATTATTATAACACACAATATTAAGTTGTTGACATAAACACAACTGGCAACTGAACAATTAAGTTTTGTAAATCCTCCACCTTTAAAATCATGTAAATAATCTCTTACTGATTATTTCTATGTAGGACGGTGTATATAAAGATTGGTTAAATTGTAAAGTATCTCCCTTTATTATGTTGACATGCCAAATGTAGCATTTTTGCTACATGTAAAATTGCATGTGTATAACACTATTTTTGCTCATATTTGTTTCAAACTAAGTAGTACATTGTGATTGTAAGCTGTCACTATTTAACATAAAATCTTTATTAATCTATACTCATAACTTCTATACATTCTCCTGACACACCAGTAAGTGTTGTGGAAGCTGCCATATTGGAATGTTCAAGGAAACCCAATCAATAAAGATAGCAATGTGTGCTTTTTAACCAAATTACATACAACGTAGGTAGCGATTTTTAATTCTGATTGTGAAGTTAATGAAGGCATATGTATGTTGCCATTAGTTAACATTTATATTCGTGAGCACTAGATGTTTAAAGGCACAATGCCCAGTTTTATGACGAATGCTAGCGTGATTGCACAGCAAATGCTTTTTTTTATTAATAATGAAGCGGGTTTTTTAATATTGAAATTAACATTTAATTGCATCCTATTGCTCACACTATTAATATATGTATAACCAGTAGGTTTGTGGTCATCCAAATAGTTATAACAGATTAAGGTCTACCTTTGCCTAAAATAAAGTGTCTCGTGCCAAATTATTATGAACAAAACGCCAATGACCGTACTAAGCACAGGCACTAGACACAATATTTGTTCAGATTTAATTTTTTTATTTTATGCTTTAATATACTAGTATAATTAGAATATAGAAAAAAAAATTTGGATAAAATATTGTGCATATGATACTATGATACTAATGTAAGCTAAGTACTATCGGGTGGAATAGCCTTATCCCACAGCTGTACATATGAAGGATTCTCATAATCGTGCTCTAATCAGCAAGAGGAGCATAATTTTGACTGCCTCTAATTTTTAGACCAAGTGTCGCAATGGATCAGTGGCTTTAAGGTAGAACGATCGGTGTTGTTCTTTATATGTGTATTGATTGGTTTATATATATACAATGTATATGTAATTATATTATATAAATATTAGTATTGCCATACTACATTTGTACAATGTTTGATTATTAACTGAAAGCTTTTGTGATGAATATGATTTGCAATGCTGGTTGTAGAAACGGAAGTAACACTGAAAAATGTAAAAGTCATGTTGACAGAGCGGTATTGAATAACAATATTAATTTGATGGACTCGACCAATTTCGAAGTTCTTACCAAGACGTAACTAGAAATAGTTTTGAGCGTAAATAAAGACGTACATAATTCTGTTGTAGCATGTTTCCAGACAATGTAGGCGCACTCGGCTGCGGTGGTTGTTCTTGACTTGCCTTGGCATTGTTGTGGATTTGTTCCGGTGTAATAGGAATAGAAGGAATATAGCTCCGACACAATGTAAAATGCTATAGGACCTACATACCTAGGAATCCTAGTCCAAACCAGACTTTTATAAAACACATA
>JAUTCZ010026678.1:0-12960 GCA_032273805.1 Melanodrymia brightae | reverse complement strand
ATTGCGAATACAAATAAAACCGGCAGCCGGCTTCGAAAAACAATGCTGGTACTTCATATACATTGTATTAATAATACGTAGGCACCAAACAAACAGCGTCTAGCGATTATCATTACTTTGGCTCTTTAAGCAATTACGCAATTTAGGATTTTTGTGTATCAGGCAAAATTATGTTAATTTACTGTCCATTGTATATTATTTCACTATGTTTGCCTGTGTATGTACTTATTTATTTGCATACTTATGAGCTTTACAGCTTAAAGTTGATAAAGAATTGGATTATACGAACATTCATGTCAAGACAACAAACTTGTTTTTTTTCCACAGGACATTTCTACTTTCTGTTGCGGTATTTTAGCTTCAGAACATGACAGTGAAAAATATTGATCCAACTCTAAATTTAATATTAAACAAAAGTGAAACAAATATATCCTCTTGATGGCGATATTAATTTAGAGTTGGTCAGTCGGCGAAATTTTGTGTGTGTGATTTCATTAAAAACATAGTCACATAGTTTTTCTAGGGTCGGTCGGATAATCAGAACCACATCTTTTTTTGTTTGGACAAACACCAACCTTAGCATCAAGTTTCTTCCGTGTATAAACACCATTGGCAGCTGTTGCTACATTATTCACAAGTATAAACATATACCCAGATAAATCAAAACTTAGATCAGAGCTGAAACAGACCCAAAAAAAAAGTTGAATTAACTAAAATGCATGTATCATCAACTAAATATCAGAATTTTATTAATTAAAAAATGTCTATGTATATAATACCGACATAATATCAATATCCAATAACTAATTTTTTAGACAGATTACAAACGTTGGTACTATCAACAATATTCCATATTTGTTTTTCTTACTAATGTTTCTGTCCTCCATGGTTTTTGCTGATATGTATTTATTAATGACTAATATTAGTATTTAAATATTTTATATACACATGTACATATAAATTTGTTAGAGTTTATGTTTTATGTTATATCCAAGCCGTATGGATATACATCAGCCATGTAAATGCGGCAAAACATGGAAATAAACTATTTTTAAAAAATAATTTAAAAACAAAATAATAAAACCAATATACTAGCTGAATAATTTGACTGATACTAATTATGTTCTATCATACCACATTCATTAAATGTTAAGCACAAACACCAGTCGAGTGAGTATTCATGATTTATTTGTTCTCTGAACACGCTACAAGCCTGTATGTTAGATTCAGTTCGTCTTTTGTAAACAAAAAGTGGACATTCCATATTCAAATAATTTTACAAGGGTTGATCTAATATGGTACTTTTTTTTTTAACTTTTTTTTTTCATGGGGTTCGTTTGGATAAAACCCTCCTAAATATGTGGCTGAGTGTTGTCCCGAACAAGGCATCAAGTCTTACCTTGCAGCTACTATTGCACCAAGAATCATTAAATACACTGTCAACTGCACAATGCAAGGAGCCTTCACTCTGAAACAAACAGGCACTTACTGACTTAGTAAATATAATAACATAGAAACATACCCATTAATTAAGTGCATTAAGTCAATATTAATTTCAACATCTAGCAGTACATTCAAGCAAAGTTGAAAATCTGGTAGACCTTGGCTGAGAATTGAAGATTAAGTTTGTAAATAATCAATGGTCAACAACACAAACATTTTAACTGGCGATTACTTTTTAAAATTGACGAAAGGATCGGCAAAAATCAATTAGGACCCAGAGCTACTGTAGGCTACAGCGTGTCCAAAACGAAGATTATTAACAAACACATACATACCCCAAAACAAAATATTCTCCAATCATTGTAAGCAAAATAGAAAATCTTCTTAGAACAGTAAACATTGGCAAACTGAAACAATAGGGGAAAATTCATGAATGAAACATGAGATTTTATTTTCCTAACATGATATCATTTACTTCTACAATAACTATTCATGACTACTACCAGTCGTACTGGCATAGAAAGCTATCTTCTAGCACAATCAACCCGTAGAAAGGTGCTAGAAAGGCGTGCTAGAAAAACCGTCTAGCACTCGTCCCATAGATGCTAATCCGCACTTTTCATTGGTTGTTTGGTCCCGTTGCTCAGATTACGTCATTATTATAAGGAAAGTCGTTGTTTACGTGTATAATTTTTACGTCATAACTTTTCGTATGCTGAAACGAAGGAATGACGTCACGGCACCAATGTGTTTTGTAGCAACAAAATATTTCTGGCACTCGTCATTTTGTAGATGGTTTTTCTGAAGCTCGCCCCATTGATTGATTTTTTGAAGACTACGGTCAGAAAAACCATCTACAAAAGGACTCGTGCCAGAAACTATTATTAAAGCCCTTACATTAAATCAAAGCACTTACAATTCCCTTAAAATAAATCAAAGCACTAAGTTAAACAGGTAAGGTGTAGGGGCCCCCTACTTGTTGAGGCTCTGGAGAATCTTCAGCACATATTTACTCAATATTACAAATTGTAAATCGATAGTACTTATTAAATTTATGTGTTTTTGTTATTTTTGTACAGCTGTGTGCTCTTGTTCGTCTCATACCAGAAGCCTTCATCGAATTTCGAGATCTTCTCATCAGTGAGTGCAAAAGGTTTGGATGTCTGAAACTTGCTCAAGCGAGAATACTTGTGAAAATTGATGTCAACAAGACAAGAAAGATATATGATTTCCTTGTTAATGAAGGGATGATTAATAAAGACAATTTTTAAACATGTTTAGTTATTGTATTATTTGTTGGATTTTCAGACTTATTTCTCTGTCACACTATGAAATGTTTAGAAAAGTACAGTTATTACAAACTTATATGTATACATTTTGTGGCAAGATGTTTATGAATGTCACATAGAGTGTAGATAGGGCCTAAAGATTTTTATGAACAATGGACTATACTTATCAAATTTCGTCAGAAACATACAAGCTAGTTCAAGCCAATATGTTGAAGGTCAAGGTCACGGCTCTTACATGACCAATACCTTATTTTTACACTAGGCCTATGAGTGACATTTCGTTGGCATTTAACGGTCTGTGATCATCATCTGGCAGGCACTAAAACGGGCAAGAATTAATCCACTGATACTTGTAACATTGGCACAGTAATCACTTGACTTGAAACCTAGGTACATGTAATAATAATATAGAGATGTCAAGATAAACAATGTTGGATTAGTGGCTCTCATTTTTATGTTAAATTATGCAAGTAGAAAATTTTGTCTATGGCTATACAAATTAATTTGTTTAAAAACATGTTTGTGACTATTCCTATTCTTTATTGATGACAAATTGTGCGTCGATCACAACTTTAATGTTTCCATACTGCAAAGATACACTATTTACTTTTGTCATCTAATAATATATATAGTGTATTCAATTCATTGATGGGCCTATTTAACTTCACATTAAGCAAATGTAGGCAGAGTAGTTTCCCATTTTTATTTATTTCGAGTTGCAATAAAAATTCGTTTTCTTATTCTTCAAATTTATATTGAAACCTAATTTTTTAAAATACTTAAACTTCTTATTTTTAAACAAATGTAAACATTATACTAATGCACCAAAAACTACTTTGGTGTGTATAAATTATATAACTAATTTGCAACCCAAAGCTATTGTTGCGTTGTCTCCCTTTATCTGTTTTATATACCGCTCTTGTATGTTTACGATCACAAAAGCGGAACTAGCAATGGCGGCAATTAGAAATCGAGAAAATTTACTAACACCTAGATTAAGAAAGAAAATCATGACAAATTAAAGTTATATTTTGTCATGGCTCTATCGACACAACAGAGCGGCGATGAAAGCCATTATGTGCTTGTTGCTAAACTCGATAATGCCCGGAATCTATCGTCAGTTCTAAAAGCAATAAACTTTAAAGAAGTAAGAATATTTATTTACATGTATGATGTAAAATTGTAAGCACGTACTGACATAGGGCCTATTTAGAGGATATATCTACTTCTAAACATGTTTTCCAGGTTGAGAGTGTCACTCCGAGTGGGATGGAAACAAATAAATACTTTCATCGAACTTACAAACCGCAAATCTCTAATCCTGAGCCTACAGTGAGTCCCTATAGAAAGCATAAAAATAACTGTAGGATCTCCAAACACAAGTCGCAGTGAAATTCATACGTGTAACCAGTGCTTATAATCTGAATTTATATAGCTGACAACATGTATGTAATAAATTAGAACGACCCAATTGCTACAGTAAAGACAACGCTATGAATGATCAGGATGAAGTACTGCCCAATCTGAGACACTTCAAACCTTGCATTGTCGATTGCCAAAGGCTCCAATCGCAAATTTTAATAAAAATTGGCGGAAGTATTTTCAATATATACAGACCTCAGTAGGGATCATCAGGCTGTGGACAGGACACCTACAGGTAAATAAAATCTCACTTGTTCTGTCCAGTGCCTGCTAAATTGTACCATGGGCAATCCCCAGAACACATCCTGCATTCCTGCCCTTTACTAAGTTGCAAGAACAGTGTGCCAATCTTAGTAAAGCTGTTTCAGAGGCTAAGAGGTGGTCAAACATTTTAGGCTCAGCTTCACTATGGTCCCCACAACCATTCTTAATAAATATTTAAGACATGATTGCAGAGGCTCAATCTATTTCGGAGATTAATATACACAAGTTATGAACATTATAAAGCTGTACGGACAACCCTAATTATTTAGTTTCATTTAAAAGGGTAAAAATAGATTACTTGTATGTTACGGTAAAATGCATTTTGTTTTTGTAGACTTGCACTGTGTTTGCGAGTCCCCTGGGGCTAAAGGTGACTGTTGAAGATGCCAAGTGTGTACAGGCCAATGCATTCATACAAGAAGCTATTTTCCATGAGTTCACCATTAAAGAGGAACAAGTGATGTTCAAGATAAATCTTACAGTATTACTGGTAATATCTTGTAGAACTATTAGTATTACATGTACCTTTGATTAGTCATTTTTCAGTAACTTCGACTACATACAATTTTTTAGTTTGCAATTTAAATTAAGATTTATTTGTTCTCAACACAAATCATTCATATACTACAATTAAATTAGTACAGTGTCTGCTCCTCTTAAGATGGTTATTACTGCGATAGTCTTTTCTAATTGTATTCTGTGAAGTACATGTAGTAACAAAAGTGAAATATTTGATCGTTTGACAGGAGTGTTTGACAATATTTGGAAGCAGTCCTGCAGCCGGTGTCAGTACGAGTCTCAAGATGTGCTATGCCGGTTACGGCTCTCCTCTTCTGCTCATGTGAGGACAATCAACTATTATCTATCTGCTTTACAACCTGACTTCTGAATCGTCAGTGACTATTATCAACCAGTTTTATAGTATATGTATTTATATATAGCCTGTTAATGTACTAAGACTATTTTACAGAATGGATTTTGAATCTTGTGACTTTATTCAGTCTTGTTCCTTGTCTACAGATGATAGAATTGAGTATTCACTGACTGTAAACTAATGTGCCTCATGTTAAGCAAGATTCTGTTGATTTCAGATTGGAGGAGGAAGGTGTATTGACTGACTGCAGTATAAAAACCATGGAACCTGATGAAATCCTTGATTTTGATTTTTGTAGTACAAATGTTATAAACAAGATCATTATTAAGGTATTCTACACAACATGATTTTTCAAAAGAATTAAAATTTGTAACTAATTTGTGAAGTCACATATTTTCAGAAAAAATTTGTCCACCACAAATGTTTTCACTATTTGCAGACAAAAAACCCCAATTTTTAATGAAAAATGCAGCAAATTATTTCCCCATGAACACTAACTTTTTTGTTTCAAGTTTGTGTAAAATTATTATTACATGTATTGGAACATTCTCTATGTCATTCTAAAGTCAATTCTTACACTTGCTTAAGATATGTGGTCTCACATTATGACAGGCAATCCGATATGAGAAAAGTGTAATTTAATTTGAATTTAATTTTTTAATGGCATTTAAGAAATGGAATGCTACACATCAGTTGCATCCCATTTCATTTCTATCTATTACCTAATAGTAGTAATAAAGCAAATGCTCGGTCTTCTTTATCTTGCAGTAATAACAATTCATGCATCTTTCTTTCAGTCTGAATGTATGAAGGAAGTGTTCAGTGAGCTTGATATGACAAGCGAGGTGTTGCAGATATTAATGTCACCCGATCAGCCATATCTTCAGCTGTCTACATTTGGCAATGCTGGTAGCACACATGTATGTACTTCAGAGACAAGTTGGAAGTTTTTTTTTATAGAGTGGAATGGGGGATTTATAAGTTAACAAAATTAAATACATACGATATATTTTTAACCCCATATTAAAAAAAAAAAGACAAATATTTTTTATCAAAGTTCCACTCGCATGCATTTGGTCTGTATTGCGTATATGCAACAATCTTTCTTATTCTAGTAACGGGGATGCATTAAACAGATTGGTTTCTAAATTATATATGTGACAGAGATAGCATTTTACTTTAAATTTGTTTATTTGGACAGCTTTAAATGATTTTAAGTGATGATTAACAAGATTTATCCCAACATTGAAGTGAAAATTTAACAAGGTTCACAGGTGCATAAAAGTCAGGAAACACATACTTTGATAGTGGAGAACATTTTTAATTACTAATTTAACATTGTTTTGCAGTCCGTTTTCCCCAAAGACTCGGACATGGTGGAATCATTTCAATGCACACAAACACAGACAAACCGGTAATACTATATAAACACAGACAAACCGGTAATACGAAGTAAATGGCAGAAGAAAAAAATACATTCTCTATAGCTCTACATTGCACTACATGTGCCTTATCTGATTGCTCCATAACATTATCACTTAGCTTTTTTTAATAATTAAGTATAAAATTTTACAGGTGTAATATATAATACCATACATCTTTGCCAGTAAGGCGATCCAAATTATAAGATGAGACTGATTTCAAGCACTATAAACATAACTTTTTCTTGACTTGTTTATATAACAACCATAATTCTACATTTAATAAAAGTACTCAAACTGTTAAAACAAATACCAGTATTATTTTCCCCAAAAAATTTTCATCGCTTTAATTATAAACATCCTTTACCCAAATTTGTTTGTTTGTTGATATTACAGATATAAACTGTCACTTCTTAAGCCCACAGCAAAAGCCTTGGCAATTTCATCGCGAGTTTCTATGCGGACGGATGATCGTGGCTTTTTGTCCCTGCAGTATATGATCACAAACGAGGACGGACAGGTCTGCTTCGTCGAGTTCTATGTAAGTTATTTTGTTGTTTGTTAATACAAGAGGAATATAACACTAAAGTTGGGTGTTAGATCAGGCGCGGATCTAGGATTTGTAAATAAATGAGAGCCCCGGTATAGAGATAGGGGACCTACATGTACTACAGAAATAAAGATTGAGAGTGAACCAAAATGTGGACTTTATTTCAGTTTTTTGTTTATGGGTCTTATATGTTATACTCGGTTTCTACTCTCTTCCTTCTTAATTTGTACATATTTTATCAAGTGGTACAAGAAGATAAAATGGAACACAGGGTTGTGTTTCTTTAGATGTGCAGTATTCTTATTATCATAATTAGCTCAATGTTAACAGGAAATGTATTTTTTTTCAGTGTGCCCCAGATGAAGAAACTGATAATCCAGAACATTGAACTATGAGGACCATTTTAATAACCGTCATACTCGCATATCGATTAATTGACCTGCCTCAATTCCATTGTATTGGGATGATATTCATAGTTACAACTTACAGATACAATGCATATGTGACATCATGCCAGACCAACATAATACACATACTATTTCTCGCAAACTGAAAGCAAAGAGGATGTGAAAACAAATGTTTGTCAACTTCATGATTTCATGAATATATGTGGATATACACTGGATGAATGTTGTTGCAGACTCATCACTTGAACTTGTGTTGATAAAAAAGTTCAACAGATTTTAGTGCTTTTGTACTCAACATAATATTTAAGTAAATCTCATTGTATAAAGATCATTATAAAAATACTGTGTTGGGTTGAAACGTTTTTATTACTTTTCAGAGATGGTGATTTTTACAATTGACCCACAAATTTCATAAAACATTTTGGGTCAAATGTTCCACATTGTGATGTTCAATACATTGTAATCTGTAATGAATACAAATTCATTTCATTACATAAATGAATCAAAAGATTAATAACTGCAAATTTGTACTGCATAATATTATCTCATCTTCATAAGAAAATGTGTATGATCTGTTTCACTAAACACACACCCAGTCAGCGGACCACATTTATGACTTAAAATTAAAATTCCATGACCAAAATAGTGCACCTCAAACAATTTACTGCTTAAGCAATCGAGCTAGGGGATTTTTTTAACATATTCCTACTACATGTCGATTTCATTTTTTCTTTCTCTTAAATGCATTTTTTAAATACAGAAAAACAAATTATGAATTTGTCTAAACCTAATTAAAACTAGACTTTCAGGTTTCTAAGACTTGTATGAATCTTGCATAGGTGAATTTATTATGTGCACACAATAAGCAGGTCTGTACATGGCTGTAGGGGACTCATCTATACTAATCTATGGTCACATTTCAAATTGTGTAGTAAATTCATCACACCTTGCTAAACTGCTGTCAGACTTGTATGTTACAAATTGTGTCACCAATTTAGCACCTACATACATGTACCATTTACTAAATATACAGGTTATCAAGATTTAATTAAAGAAACTAACCGGAATAAATATAGCAAAACTTTTAGATGATTATGATAAAGGTTTGTTTAGTTTTAAGCTTGTTAGTAGTCTAGATGGGGAAGTAGACTTCACAGTAGTCTTTACATTCCACAAATATTAGTTGTCAACCTTTGCAGTTGCCAACATTGAAAGTTTGATATATATTTGTCATATTGCAGTTCTGTTTCAATTACACACCTGGTCGGATCTATAGTCTAATTTGTAATCCTGCATCTCTAAGTTGGCATCTTGGAATGTCTATTGTAGTTTAAATGTCGTGCAATGTACACAACAATATTTTATTCTGCATAACACAGCTTTCGATGTGCAGGTCTTGAAGCATATTTGGAATGATATTAATCTAAAAGATCTAATGTGTCTAGGTAGGATTAATCCTAAGATCTCTTACACTTCAGAAAACCACTTTAACAATGAGCTAAATCCTGTAACAGGCAGTCATCGAAGGCACTGAAAAGTTTGTTGATGTCACAGATGCAGGAATACACACGTGACACAGATTTGCAGTTCTTTTAATTAAACAGTAACTGAAGACGTTACGTCCATTTTACCATCTCTGATAGCAGCCACGTCTAAAAAGAAGAAAACAATAGCACTGTTATATATAATAAGTTGCAAATCTTCATGCTGCAAAACTATAATGTACACTAGTATATTGTATTTATTAAAACACTATATGCATAGGGTGCATGATTGGAATATAAGATGATGCTTGGTACAATTTGTACACGTGTACATAAGTTTAAAATAAAAATGTGTCCTAACATTAAATTAATCTGAGCTGCATTTGAAAACTTTGCACACCTTGAAAATAATCCTCCAGTGCCATCTTTAAAAAGACTTTCGTATGCCAATTCTCAGTCCCATAATAGATATAATTGAATTCATAATATTGACTGTATTGAGGATCTCGGTGTGTCATACCTGCCCTGTTTTAAATTCTGATGTTTTCATGCTAAATACAACTTTGCAACCAATGGCCTTCACATCATTGGAATCAGCTTTACACGTAGAACACACAAGATATTGGATAAAGGCTCCATGATCTTCATCCCATAGACAGTTCAAATGTGCACCTACAAGTAAAAAATATCAAATAAAACAAATTTCCTAATAATATCACAAAATTATTTCTATCTTATCTAAAAACTCTTCACATTCTGCATAACTTATCTGATCTCCAGGTAAAATATTTAACACTATCAAGTGTATTAATTGTATATAAATGTTAAAATATGTAATTCAACATTGACCACTGTAACCTCAATACTTGGTAGAGAGTGGAGGCCTTGAAATTGTGAGTTCGAACCACATAAAAGAAACAGACTAATCATTATTTTCATGTCATCTGCCATTACTGAAATGAATTGCCATGGAAACAAACAAAGATCAATGAATTTGATTACACTAACAAACGGTACTTACCAGGTTGTTTGTCTGAACATGCAGTAGTTAGTACTTGCAAGTGGTTGGATAAATCTGAGCTTGTGAAATGTATCAAAACAGAATTCTTTTTCTCAACTATTCCCCACAAGAAACTAGGAATCCGTTTTCGTTTCTCATAGCCTAAGAAAACAGAGCAATAAAAATGACTTGCAAAATACTAATTTCAGAAAGAACATAAAAAATCATCAAGTTATGTGTCATATATAACGTAATTAAGACTACTGGAATTATAAAGCAAACTTCTGTTGCCTCAAAGAATGTTTCTGTGCTAAATTGCTCATAAATTGTAATTATGCAGAAAATGTGCTAAATCAGTGACTTTTAATGAGAAAGTGCTTAATTTTATGCTTAATCCAAATCATAGATGTTTTACCCACCTTTCACATCTTCATGGAGAATACTACCACATCCACAACATAGAAGCCTGTTCTTGTGATGTGATGGAGAAACCTTTGTTAAAAAAAAAGAACTAAGATCATTGACCATAAAAATTGTCATTCCATCCAGTACATAATACGTTTTTAAATTCAGTGGACGCCTAGTTGTCAGGGAATTATACAATAGTAGATATGTATTTTCGTAAAATGTGTTATTTATCCAGACATTAACGTGCAAATAAGATTCCATAAATTTAAAATATTCCATAGTGGATTGACAACAATGTCTTTTTTATCGAGACTAACCGAAGTGTTGAGTAAAAAGATGGATACAGTCTAGTTTTACTGAAAAGAAAATTAAATCGGGAGATACTTTAAAGTGTCCATTCTATATTTAAAAAAATGCCACATCTTGGCTCATGGTTAATTTCTTGATATCCAGTATAATGACTGCAATCTGTGGTGTGAGCTATCTCGTTTGTTAAAGTGCACATAAAAGATTCCTTGCTGTTATTTGATAATATTAGCCTATTTGGCAGCAACAGGTTTCCTCTGTGACAAAGTGTCGATATAACCATGCACTTGACATTCAGTAACCGCTGATTAATAATTAATGTGTTCCATAAACTTTATAATAATGTACTAATGCTAATAGTTTTGTAACTGTTTTCTAATTTGGAAAATATACCTTTTCAGTGGGCAATTCAACATCATCCAAAAAGTCGATTCCTTTACATTTTTTGTGTCCTCGCCTCAATATGCTGTCTGACTTGCGCTTCATCTGGCGCGCACTCCGTCTTGTTATCAATGGTTCTTCAAAGTCATCATGATCACTACAGGTTTTCTTCTTATGTTCATCATCCTTGGCCTCTTCTGTTATGACCACCACATCTGACTCAGTTTTCACATTTTCAAGGCACGATTCGACATCATTAGTATTATTAGCATCGGTAGCCATTTTCGGCAGCTTCGTCTCAGATAGAGAATTCTTTCGTCTGAATAATGGCTTCTTAGAAGATTCGACATCTTCATTAACGCTTTTGTTAAGAGCTTGGTCAGTCCTTGAGGAATCATTTTTATTCGGAAGCACATCTGAGCCAGTTTCAGATTGGGAAGATCCTTCAAATAGTAATGGACTCTCCAATTGTTTTGAGTTTGCACCAACTTTGACATCTAGTTCCTGTGAAATGGTTTCAACATTTTTGCTTGCACCAGCAAACGCATCAGTGTCACTGCTAGTCTGATTATGACCATTGATAACGGACTTCTCAGGAACAACATCACCAGGTGTTACTGCGTTTGTGCTTGGTATCTTACAGAATTTGTTAATATCTTGCGCCTCTTCTTTGGGTTGAACTAAAAACTTGTTTAACAAACTCTGGGGCACCATCTTCTCTTTTGAATCTGTTGTCTTACAGTCGGGCACCACAATAACACTATTTTCAGACTTTATGCTCGCAGGCGAAACAATCTGTCGAGAATTACCTGGATTCTTAAACAAACTTAATTTGGCTGTAGTTTTTGCAGTTTGAGGAGATGGTAAAACAACATGACTTGGTGATTGCACAACTGGTAGACTATTCACAGGCAGCTGCAAAAGAACGTTCTGTGGCTTACTGCCATCAACTTGCAATGGTGATAAAGGAATTTGATGGTTTGTGGCAGACTTCTGTAAATGAGGTGGCAACAGAGAAATCTGTTTGGGCTTTGTTATTCTTATTGGAAGTCCATTCGGCACAAATACAGGTGACTGGCCTTGAAGTAAAATAATCTTTTGACCAGGTAGAAGTCCACCTTGAGGAATCAGAAATGTTTGACTTGTAGCTTTCACATTTTGTGACCGAGCTTGGGCAACGTTTGGGGTGTTAATTTTCTCTCTGGAAGTCATTTTCAGACCCAGATCAGGAGTCAAAGCTGCTTTATAGGAAACAGTACCAGGAGTTCCAGGTGTAGCAGAGCCTGATGTAAGCTGACGATTTCCTTGTAACACAACTGTAGAATTGTGCAACTTCACACCAGATGCAGGTGAAAATTCTGTGGACATGTTTAGTTTGTTGATCAATGGTGTCCTTGGTGAGGTTATTGGTTCTTGACAAATGATTGGTTGTGAGGAAGGTGTACATGGAAGAAAAGAAACATCAGGCCTATAAAAAAAAGAATATCAACAATGCATAAAAAATCTTAGTACAGCACAACAATAACGGTACCAAATTAACGAAAACATACCAAACACCAATGAATGATTTGCAGTTTAAAGTTGCTTCAGGATTATTTCACCTATTTGCGACTGCTAATATAATTGATAAAATTAATGAATAAATAAATAGTTGAATGAGAATGAGTGAAATAAATTAATAAATAGATGAATGAAATGATATGAAATATTT
>JAUTCZ010026677.1:0-21855 GCA_032273805.1 Melanodrymia brightae | reverse complement strand
AGCTTCCTCGACTGTCTGCCCACAACAGAAGTTAGTGTTAGTATTAGAGAGGAAACCCGCTACCGGTACTCTAAATTGATAAGTAGCAAGGGATCTTTCATATGCACTTTCCCACAGACAGGTTAGCACATACCACGGTCTTTCTTAAACCAGTTGTGGATACTGGTCGGTATAGGTGGTATTACACCTACCCATTGAGCCTGGCGGAGCACTCACTCTGGATTGGAGTCGGAAAGTGAGATCCACGAGCTGGATTCGAACACTGTTCCTACCAGCCTGTAGTCCGTGGCGTTAACCACTACACCACATGCCTAGGAATCCTAATCCAAACCAGACGTGTATAAAACACATAGTTGTATTGCATTTTTTCTTACATTAACTCTAGGACTAGTTTTATGGAACAGGCTATTTGTTTCATTCCGTAAATATCTATTTTATTATTAAATCCAATTTGTTATGATATAACCGGAATTGCATTCCGGTCGGACTTGCGTTCCTTTTACACCGGTCTAATAATTATAATAAATCACCGGTCTAATATAATAAATGTCAGCGTTTAACGCAAACAGAATCTATGTACACAGTACACGCTGGTACTGCAGAGGGAATTAACTTGTTGGTGCTTGATTAAATGCTCTTTTTGAGTGAGTATATTGTGGACCGAAGCAATCATCCATCGGAATGCGTTACTGTGGCATATACATGTAGCAATCTCATTCATTGAGTCCTGTGAACATTTGTATCCATAAAGCACCCGAATACAAATTACTACAATAACTAACAAATAGCTGCGTTTTAACAGCTTCTGAACATTTTGCAAACCTTCGTAACAACATATTTGCTGGTACACAAAGCGCTCTATATTGCCTTTTAATATCTTTGTCATCTTTCATGCTTGCACATACAATATGGCCTAGATATTTATATGCAAATTTGGGTTTAACACCACACAAACAAGAGACATTAACCAACTTTAGCGTTTTGGGTTCAGTACACATGCAGACAGTTTTTGCTGTATTACATATTAAGAAGCTTACATATCCATTAAAGGTTGAAACACATTTCCTCCCTGCCCTGGGAATGACCAACTATCAATGAATTGATTTATATGGATGTGGCCAAGCGAGACTGTATACAAAAGTATATTACATTACTATTTGGTAGAATTAATTGGTACTTCTACATACAAAAGAAACACTTACTGTTAATTATGCCACTTACTTCGACTGAGATATAATTACACAAGTGGTACAAGTGCACATTAAATTTTGGTCTAAGATAAAAGATAATTTTATCACATAAAATGTACGGGGCGTCACTGAAAAATTCAATCGAGCGAGGCACTCTCGGAGAACACATGTAAAGGAAACAAGGCGATTAATAGCATATAATTATACAGATGTATATTTGAAATAACACTCTATAAGCCGAAGTATAACAATAGTTCTAAACTTCATGGCGCCGTATAATCGTTTTCTTCTTCAAATCTTCCATGTATAAAGACAATCTTTTCCACCTTTTCTAATGTCCACGCGCATAATTGAATGATATTTTCTCATGAAAAAACATGTGAAGTCGCCCAATGTAGACACACATTTATTGCATTGTATTATCTGGGTGTATACAGCGCCTTTCCATGCTACTTAAAGAGGGACTTCTCTATATAATTGCACCTGTCGTGAACAGAACTTTCTGGCGAAGTCAGAGGTTGTGCCCATGACAGGTGTGCTTGAACAGTTGTTTGATGGAAGCACACCAACAATGAACTGTATACTCTTGTCTTGTATGTGGTCAGTAACGTTACGGCTCCATTCACGTATCTACTACATCTACCTATTTTGCTCGGGTTTTACACTCATTTTATTTACAGTATATGACCAGTCAGTATTCATATTAAATTTTCGTTGGAAATAGAGGTTTTCAAAATGAATGAAAATTCGACATTTCTTACGTAAAAATCGCATTTTGGGAAGTGTATAAATTCTCTACATAATGTCCTGCAACTTAAAACTGGGTACATGGCAAGAAGAGAAAATAGGGGTTGCTCCTAAGATCAGAATAGCAAAATATGGCTGTTTCTTTTGTGCCAATTAGTTTACTTAAAATACCGGTATAAGCGGTAGAAGATTATCCTATTAGATAAAAACAAATACATACAGTACCACGTATACTCAAAATTGAAAATGTATGAATGCATTGTCTTTTATTTCAGCTGGAAGCGTAACACCAGCTAGTCCTACACCACCACCTACCTCAACACCATTTGAGAAAAACCTAACCTCAATACCTTGTCAAACAAATCCTGCCTTGGTGAACTTTACGGCAAAAATACACTCCCCAGGATTCGGAATAAAAAAGTACCCAACCAATGCCATTTGTCGCTGGTTGATTATTGTTAATCCAGGAGAGGTAACAAGATTATATTTGTATTTCTTATAATCGAGCGATTAGCCTTGTTTGTTTATTATTATAAAAGAAATTAAATTACATACAGTGTATATCTTTTTAAAACAATAAAATCTAAAAATGTAGAACTAATATCCATAATCACCCCGAGAATCTAACACACCTGTCTATAGACTGCTGCCCACATACATGTCCATTAGCACCCCGAGAATCTAACACACCTGTCCATAGACTGCTCCCCACATACATGGCCATAAGCACCCTGAGGATCTAAGCCACCTGTCTATAGACTGCTCCCCACTTACATGTCAGAGAGAAACGTAATCCACTCTGTTTTCCATTCCAGTTTGTTACTGTGATATTCTCAAGTTTCGACGTGGAAGGACACTCCACCTGCTCCTATGATTCTGTGAGGCTGTACAATGGAAGCACCGAGAGCTCGCCAGTGCTGAGGAAACTCTGCGGAACATACATACCACAACCCATAACACTGACTCGCACGTCTCTGCTAGTGTTCATCTCGGATATCGTTATACCGCGCTACGGATTTTCATTGACTCTGACGTACGCCATTAGTCAGAGTGAGTAGAATAGAACGTGTCATGGTCGTTTGAATGATTGAAGACATTTCTAAGTTTAAGACGAATGCCACCGTACTCAAACAACGATTTATAATGTTTTGGTTATTTATAATTATTAAAATTAATATTGATTTATTATGTTCTTGCTTAGATCACCAATATCTGTATATTCAATACTTTTGTAGTAATTTGTGGACCTAGCACTTTTGTCTATAAGTGGGCAAAAGTCAATATTAAGTTAATAAAACCACTGTATGTCCATCAACATCTGCTATATACAGAGATTGATATCATAGACTAGAAAATTGTTGCAATTAAAAACATTCTTTATTAGCCGCAAAAATATTATATTAGCATTAGATGTGTACATACAGTGGCATCCGTTTTAAATTCAGAAAAAGACTCCTTAATACTTATTTTGAAGGTAGTCTGTAAAATAAATAGGTCAACCCTACATGACCAGACATAGTGAAGTATCTGTCTGACGCCATACGTTTTATTTCAGCCACGTCGACGATGTTAACATCATCCATTTCTACAGAACAAGTTACGACAACAATGAAAACATCAACAGTAGAACCAGCGACAGAGAAATCATCGGTGAATACATTACCTACGTCAACAGTTGCGACAGGAAGTTCCAAACTTGACAGTTTATCTGAAATGTCATCACTAAGGACGTCAGCAACATCGACGACGACGACTACAACATACCCAGCTAGTGTGGACAAACCAACCGAGCATCCGTATACATCACAGAGTGTCATTGAAATGTGCCAAGGAGAGAAACATATATTCATTAACAAATCTATAACACTGACATCCCCAGGATACAATCAAGGAAAATACCCAATAAACGTGTCCTGTAATATTACGATAGAAGCAAAAGCTACGCAGGTAAATAATCATCTTTCTGTAATAGTGAAGCAGCATAGCTAAACAAAATTGCCAAATAGTTCATTTTATGAAGCAAGCATAAAACTTTGAGAATACATGTATGGCTAGAAGGGATCTGTTTCAAGATAAAAATTCAAAATAGCAATGATACAAAAACTATATTTTAACGAACAAATGTTGCCTTGTATGGTTTTGCATATTATGGTTGATTACTGCATTAGCGTGTGACGACAAATTCAACTTTAACATCAAAGAGATGTTAAATAGCTTTGCGCTGTCAAAACACATACACTTTAAAATATTGGTTGCGACATGGCTACGTATTATTATTTTATTTTTCGTTTTGAATCGGCGATACCGTGTTTCTCAAGTCTGTAACATCTGTGTTTTGCATTAATAAAGTATGTTAAATTACTGAAAGGGGAATTTCGGCGTATAAAGTACAAGTGATATTCATATAATGTCAATACCTAATTAAAATATCACCCATAGTATGACGAAAATATAGCATTGATTGTTTGGTCGATCGAATTAAATAACCAATAAAGCCATTTACTTCATCATGAAATTAATTAGAGATTCGCCAAATGAGTAGATGTGTTGAAGTACAGCTCGGATGTGGATATGTAAGAGAAAGTCGGTGAGACAATAGTTTGTAGACTACTTACCAACAAACCCACCAGAACCACAACACTTATTTTTACTATTGTCCACCTATTTCGCTAAGTATGTACTAACTAATGTTTGCTGATTGTTATTTTACTATTACAGATGCTGTCAATTAGTTTTGTCGAGTTTGACATCGAATATCATCACAAGTGTTTGTGGGATAATGTGACAGTGTCCCACGGTTCGTGCAAATCCAAATCATGGAATCCACTTGTAACTTACTGTGGTCAGACAGTTAAGAAGTCTGTCACAGTTATGCATGTCATGTGTGTTGGATTTAATTCTGATATAATTGTACCCAGAAAAGGATTCAAAGCTGTGATAACTGTATCAAATGTAGAAATACAATCATCATCATCACCATCTCCATCATCAATGACATTGTCATCTTCATTTTTAACCTCATTATTATTATCATCACCATCCTCATCATTTGCACAAACAGCACCATCATCATCATTGTCAACAATATTATCGTCAACTCCACAATCAACCCCACCACCACCACCACCATCATCATCATCATCATCATCATCAGCTTCAGTACCATCATCACCATTGTCATCATCACAACCACCACCCATAACGTTATCATCATCACCATCATCAACATCATCATCATCACCATCATCATCATCATCGTCATCATCATCACCCCTTTCTCTGCAAACACCACCGCATACATTCCCATCATTTCCGTCACCATCAACATCACCATCAATGTCAACGTCATCACAATCCATATCATATGCATTATCGTCTGCTCCATCGTCATCAATATCATCATCATCATCAGTGTCAGCACTGCCAACAGCTGTTTCATACGGAGGATCTGAAACGAGTGTGCCAGACAGTGCTACGTTCTCAACAAACACCCCTATGTATACCACACCATTGTATGAGGAAAACACTCCAAAATATATCTATATGTGTGGAAGGACATTCGTCTATGTGTTGGAAAGTGTACTTATTACATCACCAGGATTTGACAATGATATGTACCCACTGAACATAAACTGTGATCTGAACGTAACAACAGCCGATGAAAAGGTATTTATTTAAACTTAGATACTAATAGTTGACAACGTGTTGAGCTGCTTTTACATTCATTTATGAGAAATATCTTAGAATTTACTAATTTAAAAGACAACATTGACATTGCCAAATGCGTATCTCAGCACAAGGTAGGATCGACGGGACAGTGCGACAAAGCCGATATTGCATGTACTCGCTAATCCAAGGTGTTGGCGAAAGATGAGCGTGTCCTGCTCCACCTGTGGCACCCGTCATGAGTATAGCCATACTGTTTTATCTGCTGTCTCTATCTAAACAATTAAAACTCGCAAAACAGGCATGAGTAAGGTATTGCATACGTCATCATTTGTGTCAATGACGCGTCATATTGTGAAATAACCCCTGACTGTTTACCATGCAACTTTTTTCAACAGTCCATAAGAAGTATAACCCTGATATGATGAAACAACAGAGCCAGAATAACATGCTTATAATCTGCATACAATGAACATACAGGACAAATTTCCCTACTTGTTTGGTAAAAATGTATAACCGTGTAGACTGTTTTTGCAACAATGTTGGACAAGGCGGAACAACTTGCAACATGTTTCAATATTTAGCTGCAGGCTTCATCTTAGCGACAAATGTGGTTCCGCCTTGTACCAGGATTACATTTTCTGGTATACAGTCAAAAAGGGAAGACCACTCTAGTCTGTGACCATGATAGAAATATATACCATAATGAGAAATTTATATTTAAAAAATATCAAATTTCTTTAGATAATCCAAGTGAATAAATGGTTTTTTTTTTCAAACATATTATACAATGTTTTGATTTGTTTCCAGGTTATGCTGTTACGGTTTGAAGTGTTCGATCTGGAGTATCACAGTGAATGTCTTTGGGATTTTGTTAAGATTTACAAAGTTATCACATCAGAGTCAACTCCAGTTGAAACACTTTGTGGAAACATGTCTGGACATGAACTACTCATAAACTCATCAGCGTTTGTTGTTCGTTTTGTCTCTGATTTCATGGTGCCAAAGAGGGGATTCCTTTTGAATGTATCAGCAATTCTAAATCCCACTTATACTACAACGAGAAGTTCAACACATGTGAAAACATCCCATATGGAGACATCTACTCCAGCAAATACAGAAGCATTCACAGACGGCAATCAATACACTTCAGAGGGTGTTAGTTCAGATTCAGGGGAAGGGACTTCTATCTCCGTACATACCAATGCATTTAGCACCAAATCAAAGGAATCGATACCAGACTATTCGGTAACACCAACAATAAGTTATTCCACCGCAACAGGAGAGGATCCATTATCTACGTTAGCGCCATGGTCTTTATCAACAGACCTGCATTCCCCTTCGCTTCCAACATCAGAATCTTCAACTGAATCTGCATCTATGCAGGCATCATCGTCTACAACGCAGGTATCTACCTCTACAACATCATCATCTCAAACAGAGTCCCCATCTATGCAGGCATCATCGTCGACAACGCAGGCATCTACTTCTACAACATCATCATCATCATCTCAAGCAGAGTTCCCATCTATTCAGGCATCATCGTCGACAACGCAGGCATCTACCTCTACAACATCATCTCAAACAGAGTCCCCATCTATGCAGACTTCATGGTCTACAGCCCAGTCAGCTACCCCTACAACATCAGCATCTCAAACAGAGTCTGCATCAATGCAGGCATCATCGTCTACAACGCTGGCATCATCTACAGCCCAGTCACCTACCTCAACAAATTCAGGAAACATCAATCATGTTAATACTTCTGTGACCACTTCATTGTCGACGATGTTTGTATCGTCCAGTTCCTCATCAACTACATCTGTTGATAGTTCTAGTTCGCTTGTAGCGTGTTCTGGTAATCCACTAGTACTGGTGTCAAAACATGGATATATAACTTCACCCGGATTTAACAAAGGTCAGCCGTATCCAAAGAACATAGATTGCCAATGGGTTATTTCAGGGGAGAAAAACAAGGTAAGAAATCACTCCAAGTTCAATAAACACGTCCCACTTCCCGTTACAAACCAATCGACAGCGTGTACCAACATTTTCTTTTAGATAACCAATCTAATGAACTGCTTCCGTGGTACGCACCGTTATATATACTGCGCATACTGTGCATATTTAAGACCACTTGGTGTTTATGGAAGCAGGTAACAGTTTACACAAAGCTGTATTAAAATAAAACGGAAAACTTAAAATTTAAGAACCTACTTCGAACTGTTCAGACATTTACGCCGTTTCGATGAAAACACAAGACAACTCAAAATGGCTGTGCTTTACGATGTGTGCCATGGGTGGAGTAGGATATGTTCACCTTTAGTAAACAGCTGGTATTATCATTTGTTTGGATGTCATTCTCGATTGTGTCGTAAGGTCCCTTCGACTCTGCCTTGTACAGAGATAATAATTTAGCATGTTGGTGGTTTTATCGTTTACATTACATATAATTATGACACCATATTTCTTCTCTTAGTATCTGGTGTTTGTTCGTACAAGTGCGCCTTTAGAGTGTGAGCTTCGGTTTTTCAATAAACTGTTGATTAAATGTGCTCTAATTTGGAATGTACTGGCGTATATTATGTAAATATACATACACATAATTATATCATTTTGTTACTGTAGGTAGTACAAATTACGTTCCTGTCCTTTGATATTGAGTTCCAAAAAGAGTGCAAATGGGACAGTCTTGAAGTGTACGATGGCCTCTCAGACTCGAATGATTTGATTGGACGGTTTTGTGGCAACCTTAAACCTGAACCTATTACATCATCTGGACATTCCGTGATGATAAAGTTATCTACCGACAGAATAGTACAGAAGACTGGGTTTAAACTGGAATATAACCTGCAGGATTCTAGCACAAACCCGGGCATAGGTACATTCACATGGTTTATTACATTACCTACATAATAATTATATCAAACATACTAAGTTGCTGTCTTCATCTTCGTATTCGTTATGAACTCCGCAATTAAATTTGTTTTATCATGTATGATACAGAAACACATTTTTTTTCAATCTATTGTGTATTGTTTACACAATAATCCATAAAACCTGTAGATCCACCTCGTTTACACAGAATATAATTAAGAAATAGAGATCTAGGATACAAGAATATTTTATAGTAGGAACTGTAATACGTTAAATCCACGTTATGGTTTATTTAGATGATTATATTAAATCATTAGTACGTTATTTAGCATGTAAATACAACGCTCCTAATCATAATTATGTTGTATCTGAAATACCATTTTAACGCGATATCAGGTATAAGTATGACTATAATTAGATATTACATACTACGTGTATTTTGCAGCAGAAAATACGTGCGGGCCAGGCAAGTCGTCATGCTACAATGGAACATGTATTCCTGCAGGATGGTTTTGTGACGGTCAAATAGACTGTTCGGAAATGGAGGATGAAAACAACTGTGGTAATTATACCTGGCCAATGAATGATCATTTGTGATTTCATTAATTTTTCGCAAGCGTTTAGTCGTTTTGTTTTCAGTCATATATCGAAAAGATAGTTTGTATTTCCTGTGCCATAAGTAGCTTGATAACTTGATTTAATCAGTGGCTTTTTGTCTTTCCAATGGTTTATTGATCAAGATAACGTTTGTTTGTTTGTTTGTTTGTTTGTTTGTTTGTTTGTTTGTTTAACGACACCACTAAAACATATTGATTATAATTCAGCGATTATTGGATGTCAAACGCACGGTTATATTGAAACTTTGGCACAGGGGAAATGCGCTGCTGCCACATGGGCTACTCTTCGAATAACAGCAAGGGATCCTTTATGTGCACTTACGCACAGACAGGATAGCACACACGATGGTCGTTGATAGACCAGCTGTGGATCACTGGTATGGTGTATTGAATAAAGTAACATTCCAATACGTTCTTTCTGCAGGTGAGTGCGAAGTAAATGAATTCACGTGTCTGGACGAGTCCTGTATTCCGCCTGTTCAGCAGTGTGATGGAGTAACACACTGCACGGACCAGGAAGATGAGGAGGTTTGTGGTAAGTACAACACTCGTTTCGTCTTATTTGATGTTGTAGCATTTTAAAGGAGAAAACTTATCAGGACTGTTGAGAATTAAAAACATCTGAAGTTAAACGCATGATTTCAAGCTCCGTTAAGAACATTTTTCATCCAGAATTATAATATACAAATGACATGTTGTATTCTCTAAATATATGACCTAGCAATAAATATTTATATGACCTTGTTATGGATCTTGTTCTGGGCATGCACAGACTTCAAAGATTGACAAAAATATGATACTTTTGTAATAATTATATATTAGATTATTTGCACAAAATACACGAAAAGACATTCGAAATGGTCAACGCCAAACCATATTATACAACATGTACCCTACGTCATTTCAGCTCGTATTAAGAACTCTACTGGAATTTTGGAGATTATGCGGGAAGGCGAGTGGTTTCCGGTGTGCGCAGACAACTGGGATGAAACAATGGCTGATTCAGCCTGCGATGCTGCTCATTTAGGGTATAAATTTACATTGAATATTAATATTGTTTACATTTTAGACCGTCATCGTTATGTTTAATGTTGCAAGGACCGAAACAATACATACAAAATATCGGTAGTTTTGAGATATGTTTCAAAATTCAGTCATATATAAAGTTCGAGATGTTCAGTAAATTTGACAATACAAAGTTCGAGATACCGAAGTTTAGAAATAACACAGCCTAAAACTTATGTCACTGGGAAGGACCATCATATGTTGGTTATAGTACGCACTCTCAACAGGTTTGAAGATTTGGTCCAAAACGGCGGAAGTCCGTGGCAGAGATCATTGAGAGAGGAATCTTCTTGGTTGAATCTAATATTTACAATTAAAAGTTTATGGATAAAAAAGTAAACAATAACATTGATTTATGAACTTACTTCTGTCTGTTTGCAAAAATGATGCCTAAATGTGTTCTGAGACCAAGTGACATGTACATGTATCACTGATTTGCGTTAGTGTCGAGCTATGGGTTATGTTTATTAATGTATATAGTATAATGGTAGATGTTGTTATCACTGGTGAAGGTCTACCCTTTCGTGTTTCCCCACAGTGCTGTTGTGAGTCAGACGACGATACTAACGGAAGACGAAACATATTTGATGCCAAAGAAGAGTGACACTTCTCAGTTCTTTCATACGCTATTTACTAATAGGTATGTCTTAATTCTATTGTATGTAATTGATTTAAGTCACAAACCCTTTTGTATCTACCCTGTTGCGAACACTCTCCATTGGCGATGAAGCATATGCTACAGCCCTTGCTTCAGCTGTGACCAAATGTTTACGAAATTCTGAATGGGGAGCACTGGAACATGCTACTGCAGCACGTATCCCATAGCAGTAGACCAGTTCCTGTCACATTATGGTTATCTCATCTAACAAGAACATAAGAAAGAAGTCTAGAACCTTCCGATTAACCTATGGACGGAAAACATTTCAGTTCCTTGTATTGGAGAATCTGTGACGTACGTCTGTTTATTCTGAGCATACGACGACGATGGAGAAGAAGAAGAAGAAGAAGAAGAAGCAAAAGAAGGAAGAAGAAGAAGAAGAAGAAGAAAAAGAAAAAGATGCTGAAAACAAAAATGTTACTCATAATTCTGATTGTTGTCGAGTTCTTGTTATCAAAACAATGACAGTATGCAGAAAGTATCAACTGTCATGATGTGTATTTAGCCTTATATTTGAAACACTTGGGAATATAACACGATTTTTGATTTTTTTTATAGAATATATTTGCACATATATGGAGTAGTTCGACTGGTAGTTTCTACAATGCTAGTATATAATCAGACAATATCTATTATTTGAAAACAATCATGTTGAACCTAAGACGCACTAATTTGTGTGTTTTAATCTTCTGAAACTTGTATTTATTTATTTTCAAATTTCAGTTCAAGTTGTTCAAGCAGCCAGGCCGTGGTTATAACCTGTAAGGCTAAAGGTACGTCATAATATAATATACTAACGTGTTTTCACTGCATTTGCCCACTCTTACTGACTAAACGTATAAACGTCCTGCAAAGGCTGCCAATAATTATGATGACTTGATGTAGGAATCACCCGAGTAGCAACCGTGTACATTTATAGTAGCAACCCTGATGTAATTATTTTCCACACCTAGAACTATTCTTGCACTGCTTTGCTATTCACCATAACAATTAATCTGCAAGTGAGGTAAACACTATTTTGATATTTAATAGCAGAATGTTTGTCATCAGAGTTAACATTTAAAAACATCTCGTTACAGAATGTGGAAGAACGACCAAGCTCATTCCCTCAGCGTTTGTCGTGGGTGGCACCAGGTCTGTTGACGGGGAGTGGCCATGGGTGATGGCGTTACTCTCTGGTGATAAACACATCTGTGGTGCCAGTATTATAGGTGAACAGTGGGCGCTCACGGCAGGACACTGCGTAGAAACGTGAGTACGACTGTACGAATACGATATTGTATAACAACCATTGACCGTAATAACGTAATCTCAGATAGTGTGCTTTGGGCAGGACATGTTTGTATGTGACTAGTTGTATACAAAAGCCATCTACTCATAAAGTCAACATTTCTAGGTTCCTTCATAGACAAATAATATTCAGGTATATATTGGGTGATGATGATGATGATGATGACGATGATGATGATGATGATGGCGGTGGTGGTGGTGATGATGATGATGATGATGGTGGTGGTGGTGATGTTTATGATTATGATGATTTTGTTTTTGAGGCTGGTTCAGTCCCCACAAACAACCTTCCTGATAGCCGGATCTGTGAACGTCAAAGCTCCAAATATTACAAAACTCAGAGTTACAGAAATTATATTACATCCCAAATACAACTTCATCTACAACAGTGACATCGCCTTGCTCCGCTTGCAGCGCCCTCTGCCATTTAGTGACTACGTTCGACCACTCTGTCTTCCAGAACGCGTGCACAACTGGTCTGTGAACATACCTTGTTATATTGCTGGATGGGGCATTACGAACATAAAAGGTAAAACGCACCGACTGCCTACATTTAACAATAATGGGATTGATTTCGTTTATAAAATTGTCATGGGCGGAAGAGCATATTGAAAAACGAAGTTGCAAATACAGGAAAAAACAAGCAGTTTCATAACTTGATCTTTTCATAGAGATTCAAAACGACATGGGCCATACAATACAATAATCAATTAGTATATTTATATCGAGCAACATTGCATCTGCTCCATCATAAGATCTCTACATAGTATAACCACTAAGATACTTTAGGGTGTGTTCATTATGTACTGATTATATACAACGCCATGTTCTTTTGACTCAGAAATCAATTCATTCATGAAAGAAAAATATGTTTTAATAATCTTGCCATCCCATTAACGTTTCAAAACAATTATTCAAGTTCCCCAATTATGAGCGAACAATTTTCACAATTTGCAAAAGCATTCAACGTTACAGTTACCGATTACAGTTATTCTCTACATATTTTCAGATATGCAGTTGAATCAGATTTCTTCCTATCTAAATCATGCCAAACTACAGCTTTGGCCTCATGCAAAGTGTGCAGCGGCTTACACCAACAAGATAAAACCATCAATGTTATGTGCTGGGTACGACTATGGTCAAGTTGACGCATGCAAGGTAACCATTATTGTCAATTGTTATATACATGGGGGTTATCATTATTCCAAAACCATCAGGACTTTGATGCAAAACACATTAAAGAAGGGAAGAAATACCTACGTGCATTTCATTATTCTAAAACCATCAGAACTTTTTTGCAAATCAAAGTAAAGAAGGGAAGAAATACCTATGCGTATTTCATTATTCTAAAACCATCAGGATTTTGTAGCAAAGCAAATTAAAGAAGGGAAATATGCCTAGTGGGACAGGATACGTTCATCTTTCGTGAACATCAAGCTGGTGTCACACCTGCTTCGTCTATGATAGGTGGTTGCATGCTATCTCCACTTTTACCTTTCCTTGTGTAGATACGCATTTGGCTATATCAGTGCTCTTGTCGTTTAGATTTTGTGAATTCTAAGAATTGGACTCAAATTTACTTGTTGGTAATACATGTACCATGACACAACTTCCGTGTCCCTTAAGTTAATAAATGATTTATGCATAATCCTAACATGGTGATTAATCTGCACTCGTTTTGTACCCAGGGCGACAGCGGATCACCTTTGATGTGTGAGACGCTACACGGCGTTTGGAAGGTGGTTGGCGTGACCAGCTGGGGAGAAGGATGTGGTCAACCAGGCAAACCGGGAGTCTACACACGGGTGGATCACTTTCTCGACTGGATTCACAAACTAATCTCCACTCATAGTCATGGTCAGTATACGCCGTATTTTGAGAACGTCTCTATTACAAGGACTTGCTATGCCAACATACTTTTAGACCAAACGACCGTTAAATAATATGGGATAAAAGTGCTTTACCCTACTTGTTGATGACACACCATGCTGTGCTTTAACATATTAAGCCCTATGATGTCCTGTACTTCACGATCACGGAATGATTATGTGTTGCTATATTACCATCATCCATTTTACCACATGATGCCTTTGGAGTGACAGACCATCGGAATATTGACGTTTTACCCGTTATGTTATAGTGTTATTGACTCGTAAAGCTCATGATAAATATATTACCCATCTTATAAAACGTGTGTAAAACCCAACACCATTGGATTCACATAACAAGATTACATGCTCAAGGTTTTTCATGAGACGCAATCCACGCGTATTGTTAAGTTTTGTGGGACCCGTAACTACCACTTTTTTGTAAGAGTCAATCAAATTCAATTGAAACTGAACGTTTAAAAACTATTTTCGATTTTATTCTCTGGTCGAAGTGGATGTCAAAATGACGGGCCAAGGCGTTTATCGTTGGCGAAGTACAATTCGAGTTATACAGGGTATTGGAGATTGTAACTCTCCAGACATTGATCTGCTAATACTGATTAAATGTGTTCATTGCTCTATTTGTCCACATACAATATTATTTTTAACGTGTTGAGACAATCCAATGTTTGATTTTAAACAATATCAAACGCTGTATCCATAAAAAACGTAGGTATAAATTGCATTTGTCTTAGAATTGTGACTTGATGTTTTCAGAAAACTTTGCGTCTTGTGGTTTCGAGGATCCCACAGTTTGTGGATACCAAGATGTATCTCCCTCGGCCATGCTGTGGACAAGACGGAAAGGAGGCCTCTCGTACCCTAGTAGACCCTATACAGACAACACCTATAAGAACACATCAGGTCAATAATTATTAGACTATTTACGGGTCATTTCAATTTAAATCTAATGCTAATATAATACTATCTAAGCAAAGAAAAACATTCTGCCATTGAAACTTAATTTCATTTTAATACCATTAAAATATCTCAACCGCTAGTATATTATCATGTGTTACATTACTATTAAGAAATTCTATTTATTATTTCAATTAATTGTGTTTCAGGTCATTACATGTTTGCGTACATACCATATGGATATGGCAAGTCGCAGGCAACCATGAAGTCAGCTGAATTTTCACTCAATGTCGACTCATGCTTGAAGATCAGTGTATCATTTCACGAAAACCGTGACGCCATCTTGAAAGTATACGAGCACAGAAATGACAGCTATTCAAATCTGGTTATGAGTCTGTCGCAATTGCAAGGCAATTGGAGGACAGCAGAAACAGATATTAGTCGATTTGCCAAAACAGTTTCATTTGTTGCGATATCCGGTTTTAGAACTGGTGGTGGAATTGCGATTGATGATGTCAACATACACAATTATAAATGTAATGGTACGTCAATTACTTACTTAACCGTGGCCTCGCTAGATATTGACGATTGTTTTAACTGCGCATAACCTACAAACTAATAATGTCTTTTCATGTCTAACTTCATGTATATTAAAACAGCTAACTGGAATTGTACTTAATATGAGGGTGGGGGAGGGGAGGTGACAGGAGTGGGAAGACATTCTATTAATATAGTTCACATTGCAGTCATTAGAACATCTTCGCTAAAACAGCATGAATAGAGAGAGAGAGAGGGGGGTGGGGGAGAGGGAGAGGGAGAGGGAAATACATATTATGGAATATGTAGCATATGACAAACAATCTTTATTGTAATAATGATGGGTCTGTTTTAATCTTCCATTGACTAGGTATCCTGAAGGTGTCGTGTGATTTCTACGGAGGGACTCTGTGTAACTATACACAGGCTGCAGATGACTCATTCGACTGGACCATCTCCTTGCAGGACGTGTTGGCCAAATCTAGCACCACAAGCAATGGTGAGGTCCGCGACAGCCCGACATTATGGTTTGTCAGGGAAATACCATATAATATATATCCCCATCCTCATTAGTAGTATTGATATTTTATCTATAGCAACACATACAAATATATTGCACGGGAGTTACATAAATAAGTATATTTAACGGTCATATTTGGTGCATGCATAACACCTGTTACCCACTCTATAAATATGACACCAAATTGCTGCGACAACTTTTCTTTAATTGAAGCAGCTTAACGCAAGAGCATTCCCCTGAGGTTCGAGAGGTCAAAGGATTGGTCCTCAGCGGACTCATTGGGCTATTTCCCGTTCCAACCAGTGATCCACGCCTTGTTCTTCGAAGACCATAGTGTGTGTCACCTGTCAGTGGAAAAGTGCACATAAAAGGTATCTTGCTGTTATTCGGTAACAGCAGGTTTTAGCTGAGACCATGTATCGATACAGCTGTATTTCTGATATCCAATAGCTACCGATTACTAATCAATGTGTTCCACACTTTAGCTTTTATTAAATGAATGGTGTTTTTATACACATGTATTGAAATAAACGTTAAGATATTAAAATTAAAAAAAGTCTCTCTTTTTTTATTCTTTTAGGTAGTTTTATCGAAGCAGACTTGTTAAATCGCTTTCCAGGTGAGAAAACAAGAGTTCTCTCCCCTTTGCTCAACTCTTCTGTACCTCAGTGTCTAACATTCCTTTACAAGATCGATGGACCTTACGTAGGGATGCTGTCAGTATGTACTCAACCAGAACTGAATGGAGAGGTCTTTCTCAACTGCAACTTGTGGATCCGATCAAGCAGTAATTCAAATGACTGGACAATCGGCCGGGCACAAATACCACCATCTCAAAACTTCCGCATCGGGCTGCAAGCGAAAAGAGGAAGCGTGGGAGGGAAAGTATCTGTAGACAATCTCAAAACCAGATATGGAAATTGTGAATAGATATAGAATCCATTGTGTGTATGGAATATACAGGATGCGAGGAAGGGAATGAAGGGATCGTCGATATGCACTCTTCCACAGACAGGACAATACCATATTTTGACACCGAATAACCGATGTCTTTTTATCGTGCCGGTGTGTCGTTAAATTTTCCTTCGTTCGTTCGTTTGTTCCGTCGTTCGTTCGTTCCTTCCTTCTTTTCTTCCTTCCTTCCTTCCATCCTTCCTTCTTACCTTCCTTCCTTTCTTCATCCATCCATCCATCCATCCATCCATCCATTCATTCAATCAATCATTGTTTACCAGTAGTGAGACACTGGGCAGTGTAAGTGGTGTACACCTACCCATTGAGACTTGAGAAGTGCTCACTAGGGATGGAGCCGTTTTGTATTGCGATTAACAATCCCATCACCTCGAGCGGTTTTCCAATCCAGTACCTACCAGTCTATAGCCCGCTGGTCTAACCACTACACCACGGAGAGCGGATGATGAGCAATGTTACAGAAACTATATTTGCTCAAAGAGTAGAATTAGGTAGTAAGTATATGTTTCCAAGAAATATAAAAAATTACATAATTTATTATGGAAACTGAGAGTACAATATAATCAGAGGATATTGTTTCAATCCTAAAGGAAATAATTATTAAAAGTATTTGTTCCGTATGCTCAGTTAATATTTGTTCACGCTACCTTCAAAGCAACAGTTTATGATGAACCTTAGAAGAACATTAAGAACGGTGTGAACGATATTGTTATTATAATATTATGCTCTCCCTTACATTATGAGTAATAAACTATATTACATATAATATATATATATATACACATAAAATATACATGTATAAAAAATAATCAGAGGATGCAGAAAATGGATGACGGCAGTATTTTGATAGTGATAGAAGTATTTGCAATCTAAAGAGGAATCTAATGTAAAATGTACATGTATCTATATATTTAAGATAACACTAGACCTGCGCAACATGAGTGCTATAGGGTGATTGCTCCAGACACCCAGACGGTGTGTTATGTATGGCTTAAAATACGTCATAGATACTACACGCATAAACACCCACATTGCATATAGTCTATATTAACCAGATGTGATTCTTGCCAATTAAGATAGGGTTGAGTATTTACTATGCAGATTAATACGCTCTAAGTCTACAAGGGGAAGTGTGGATACAAAGGCAGTATGTAGGTATTAATGTACATGTAGATATACCATTAAAATACATCATTTAGATTGTGAGTCACAAACCGTAGGGTGAGTCTAAGAAAAATACACAAACTGACGTCAACGAACATGGTTTAATATACGCTTGTTATTATTATTTATTTTCTATTTATTTTGTATACGAGTTAAAACAGTTAAGACTGGTGAAAACAGTTAAAATAGGATTTGAGCCAACCTGCGTATCCTACTGTTTGGCGTATGTAATCAGAACCACACATATTCTATTATTTAGCCTATTATAGGAATATACATTGATTTAAGTATTACATTTATACAGTTATCTTGTTTTGTATGTGCATAATTATTATTATTTAAACTTGTTATTATTATTGTTAATAAAATATTTTTATGCTAACAAATTTTGATTTAATTTCTATTATATTTAAAGGCAGATTTTCGCCATGCAATAATTTAGTATCTTTATAGCTAATCCAAAACACGAATACGACTACTGGCTTGATAAAGACGAATGTGCTTGATATCAAGATTTATTACATACTTACACGTAAACTATAGAAAACTGTAAGTAACAGGGAACTGGTATCTTCACTAGTGAAGATAGCATATTGAGGATTTGTATTCCTTTGCACAAACAATAATTAAAATAAAACGTTGAGAAAAAATAGAATTCAAACTGTATATCCAGAAGAATATGGAATAATATTATAATAAACAGAAACATCATAGATAGAGACATACTTGGGACAAAATTACACACAGAAATGCATATTGACGTTGGGCGGCGAGTTATCAAATGGTGAGATTTTGGAAAATTATCAATAATTGTGATTGATTGTTCCATATAAAATTATGCCAATAAGAATATCTTAGTTTATCATTCTCGAAATGGTTAACACATTTCATCTTTAATGTATATGTCCTGTTCAGTCAGGAACGGGAGGAGGGTAGCATAGTGTCCCACTTTTTAGATTTTTGTTACCAAAATATTGTCTTTTTACTATAATTATATGTTTTCTATTTTCACCCATCCGGACCCCAATTTCACTTGTGTCGCCATATTATCGTCCCTTTTTAGGATATAGGCCTACATATACAGTCAAACCTGCGTGAGCTGCTACCTGTATTAAGCAGCCACCTGTCTTAAAGGGTCACCATAATATTCTACCAAATCATTAATTATAGTGCATCATAATCTGTATTAAGCAGCCACCTGTTTTAAGAGGCCTTATGTGGCTGCTAAAAACAGGTTTGACTGTAAAGGGATTGCGAGACGTGTAGCTGACGAATCGACCCGAAGCGATTCTCTGGTTTCTAATATCATCGGTTTACATGAATGTGTGAGAAATCGCAAACTCAACTCAAACACCAGTTGACCCGACTTTGTAATAATCATACAGCTTTGGTCATAGATAAAGACGAGAAAAAGCATGTGGTTAATATAGCGTTATCACGCAGGAAGTTGTCTGTTCGCACTTGAAACCTTACGACGAGCGGGTTTTACTTACTAGCCAGAGGTTTGATTAATTGAGATATTGTAAGTTTCACAAGTGTTTGCAAGAAACAATCGATTTTCACACATGCCTTTTAAAACACAGCGTCTATTAATTTAAGTTCCTTACAATATCCTTGCAATAAATCAAAGTGATTAGTTATCCGGGTATGTAGTAATGGGTGACAACTCATTATGGTTCTGGGCACACCTCTGATATATGTTTAATCTATCTTGCTAAACAACCGGAATAACAGAATTTATCATCGTTGAGTTGGTGGATCCCAAGATATTTTAGGATGGACACCAAGTTTAAAACAAACTTTCACGTGGACACAATGACTCAGAAAATGGCACACATAAAAAACATCTCGTACATTACTTAATTTTCTACAAAATATTATTACCATTGATATGAATTTGAACAATTTATTATTTATTAAGAAAAAGACTAATGATAGAGTATGTTTGACATCATGGCAATAACTTTGTATCAAAAACACGATGTTAGTGGACTAGATGTGACGTGGGTACATTTTGCATACCAGCTATGGTGTTTGGTACCAGAATCCAGCCCCAGGCCAACCCCCAGCTTCGATGTGGTTTCGGGCCTAAGGAGTAGATACGTTACGTCAAAGAGTCCATCCTTTTCAGTACTTGTCCTATAAGTTGTTATGGCATGTATTGCGAATCTGTCCAGGGCCAAGTATAATTATTAAGTAATATTTCAAAGAAATAATTTGCAATCTGATAGGGTCTACCATGTCCTGCCATCGAGTTGTACATATCCATTGCATATTAGTGGGATTCACTTTCTAAGTATGGAGGTGAGGGGTTTAATCTGTATTACATTGCTGGATTTGTTATTTAATTTTTTACATTATTTTTGGATAACTATTTAATGCATTTTAATAGTTTATATCATAGAATACGTTTTAGGTGCATTTTATTAAGACTATCGAAATTTTGTCGCAAATACACTAACAATAATTAATTGAAAAAAAAAAAAATGGCACGGTCAAAATATAGTATCCCCACCCCACCCTAGATATTTACAGGTGATGAAATTGTATTGAAAAATGCGTATTAATCTTCTTCAGCTTTCCATACCAGGTATTTGCTCACAAATATGTGTTGGTGCTCAGATGATTAAACAGAAGAATTGTGTAACCCCACTACGGCCGAACTGTCATCTAGGTGAACTATGTTCTGATTGTAACATTGTTGAGGACCATCAAATGAAATCTTCTGAATTACGTCTCATCAAGCAATGTTCTTCCCCACACACCACAATCACAATACACGTGTAGCGGTTGAGTAGTTCTATCAGTTTGCATACACAAGTGTTTGTTTGTAGCAAGTCCGATACGTACCAAACAATTTCAAAACAATTATGTTGGTAGAGATGATATAACACGAAAATAGCGTTTAGCTGATTTGAACAAAACGGCTGATTATGTGTTAACCTACTAAGAGTTATTCATGAACATCTAAAAGGTATAAGAAATAAAAACAAAGGGAAAGATTTTAATTACTTTTTACATCATGCTCCCGTCCTGAAGTATTGGTTAGAATGGAAAAAGCTAAATGTTCTAATGAGAACAATGAAGAGGATTACGCTTTTTCGATGTCATGTACCTCGGTTTGATCTCATGTACCTCAGTTTGATCTCATGTACCTCGGTTTGATCTCATGTACCTCGGTTTGATCTCATGTACCTCGGTTTGATCTCATCTACCTCGGTTTGATCTCATGTACCTCGGTTTGATATCATGTATCTCGGTTTGATATCATGCACCTCGGTTTGATCTCATGTACCTCGGTTTGTTCTCATGTACCTCGGTTTGATCTCATGTACCTCGGTTTGATCTCATGTACCTCGGTTTATCTTATGTACCTCGGTTTGATATCATGCACCTCGGTTTGATGTACCTCGGTTTGATCTCATGTACGTCGTTTTGATATCATGTACCTCGGTTTGATATCATGTACCTCGGTTTGATCTCGTGTACCTCGGTTTGATCTCATGTACCTCGGTTTGATCTCATGTACCTCGGTTTGATCTCATGTACCTCGGTTTGATATCATGTACCTCGGTTTGATCTCATATACCTCGTGTTCATCTCATGTACCTCGGTTTGATCTCATGCACCTCGGTTTGATCTCATGTACCTCGGTTTGATCTCATATACCTCGATTTGATCACATGTACCTCGGTTTGATCTCATGTACCTCGGTTTGATCTCATGCACCTCAGTTTGATATCATTTACCTCGATTTGATCTCATATAC
>JAUTCZ010026566.1:0-12966 GCA_032273805.1 Melanodrymia brightae | reverse complement strand
TTTCAGAGATCTGAAATCAAGACTTCATCACGTTTTAACGGCGACAAACAGCGCATATACACAGTCCATATTAGACAACGAAACCTCTACTGTCTACAGGTGCGAGCAAAGACGAGGACAGTGCTACAATGTAATACAACGATATTCAATATTACGGTGACCTATACATTGACCATGATGGACAATACTTTCGACCATCTTTTGACATCGTTTTGAGGGGCTTCCAACGTTCTGCCACTGGGTTGGCTTATATGCAAATATTCTCTTTCTGCTTGACAATAGGATGAACCAAGGCGCCTGTTCACACCGCTAGGCGGCGCGTTGTAGTGCTCGTTGAATAACGTCCAACGTTTAGAAGCTGAACGTATGTAGAGAAAAGTGAATAGCGGTGAAGTGTGACAGCACTGAAGACACGGAGGGTATTAATGGATCCTATAGAAAGCAGGTAAGCATTTCTTTCCTTGTCGCATGTTTGTATCCCAATCTCAAACGTGATGCAGATCGCCATAGTACGTGGTGCCCAGAAGTCTTCGAGGTTTAGACTACTCATGCTGAGTTGCGTCGTCTAACTTGCTGTCTGTCAATACACCAAATTGTTTCATGACATTCAGTACGCACGGTTTCGACGATACGGGCGTGCATGCTGCTGTCTGTACGTGCGTCAAGCACCTTGCTCGTTGAAAGGGATTTTTAAATAGGCAGCAACAACAATTGCGAAGCACGAGAGGATTGACATATCCAGAGATACGCTGCAGTGCTTTCAAGTCACGCTGTCTGGTACTTCAGATCGTGCGTTTATGACTCCATCACAATTAGTTACTTCGTTCATTAGTGATAATAATTGTGGGGAATAACAACATTCTAGCAATATAATGTGTTCACTGATGATGTATTTGCAATGCTCTTTTTTATTCTGGTTCTAATTTATATTGTCATATGGCAATTTTGGAGTATGATTATCCACAGAATACTTAATACCACAGACAATTAATTATAACGTTATCAAGTGTAGTGCCAATACAAAAGAGCTATTATTATTTATAAATATTGCACTGTGGTTTAACAGAGAGCTAGTGTATTATTGGTAAAACAGTGTATGTGGTAACTAGCATCTCTAAGTGTGATAAGCGGATTAACGACTGTGTCACGCGGAGAGAAAGCTGTTGCATCCCATAGTGTTTTCATTCTATATATATATATGTAACAACAGTGTGTGTATAAAATATATATTTATTTCTATTATGTTATACAACAGTTACTTAAAAAGCTAGTAAAAAATTGTAACGGGGTAATGAAAAATACCATAGATTATATCTTACTTTGTCTAAAAACAAAATATCTAATGGAAATGGTGAAAACAGCTACAAAAGGTAAACACTTCTATGTTTCATCTCCTTTAAGCAAAACATCAATGCCTAAATATGACAAAGGACATACGTATTTACTATGATATATTTAAGCGTGAACCTATATATCATAATATAATGACGTTATTGATACAAATGAAATAGCATAATACTTATTTTATATCAAAATGACACTGCATCACCAATTGTACAATCTAGTGAAGAATAGATGAAAGCTCATAGAAATAAAGCCTTAGTCATACTGTTGTTTGTACAAGCTGACTGAAAGTATGTTTTGTTTTAATCTAGATAACTTTAGTTTGGGTAAAAAAACGTAACATTGTGGAACCTACAAAAATATTAAAATATAATTAAATTTATATCAATTTTTTTAAAATCAAATTTAAGACATTTTTCGAACAACAATTTCTTTACGATGACAGGATCAAACTTTAATTCAAATTTCGGCATAAAATAGTGTCGTTCTTGTTCTATACTTGCATCACTATACTGTTGACATACAGGATAAACCATGATGGATAAACACATTTAGTCTTTTGTAAATAATTGGCGTAAATGTAATATTTGACATTCTCATTAATTTTAATTAAACAAAACGACTTAACTTACTCAATTTTAATTCCAAACATGATGGACTAATTTATTGAAATAATCCAAAATAATACACCTATGTTGTAAGTATTCCATCGTATATATAACTACAGTGTATATTACTGTGTAATTGCTTTTCTCGCACCTATAATTGTTAAATTCAACATATAATTTTATTTAAATTCTGTGGTAAAATTTTGTTATTTTCAAATTGTTATCTGCTTCTCCATCACGACACAATGAAAATATCTTTAAAAATGTACTCCCAATAAATTTTAGCAAATAATATACCATTGTTATGTAAAATTAGCCCAACTTGTGAGTATGAAAGTGACACTATTTTGTTATTAAATAACAATTTGAGATTAATTATTTTATTAACCATTTTGTAAACGAAATAATCACTACGGTACAATCGAATTAATTAAGTTAGTCTTTGTAGAATAGATATTTAGAATAGTCTTTTCACTTCTACAAAGACTAAAATAACTGACGTGTCTATAAATTATGTTTAAAAGAATGTAAAACATACATCAATGATATTAATAAATCAAATTAGATATAAATACATGTATATATAACAGTACACCACGTACTTGTTTCACAAAATACTCGCACTTACATACGTCTTCTAGACTACCAGAAATGAACATTACAAATATGAAATAATTATACTGTGCAGGTAAATGTGAATATTTTCAGCGTTTTGGCGATGATCGACTGCTAATTCCGGTAATAAAATTATGTCATAAGATATCATGAGAAATGTGGAATACAAAACAAGTATTATTTAAAAAACTTTGAACAAACTGTTTCATGCGGTGTCTTATATGTTTGTTATACATGTAGTAATAATGACACCCTGTGAAATATATGAGGAATGTATTGCCAGTTTTTTTATATTTTAAGGACCTTGTAATGGCCTTAAATCATTAGCCGCTGTGCCATAATAATTGACTGGTGTGGAAATCAATTGTCACTTGTAAATCATGCAGTATCATAAATATAACTAATCAGGAAATTAAAGCACTTCCTCAATACACTTCCACCCCTCCCTCAATACCAGCCTCTCTACATCCATTATTTTTACAATTGTTTCAGACAGCGACATAAAAATATAATATTGTTGTTGAATTTTGAAAATGTAAGGGCATTAAAAAAAGAAAAATCCTGGAGAAAGGTCTGCATTGGATACTATATTTAGAAGCCTAAGATGGAATAGTAAATACATATTAAAGTTGAAATGTATATTTTGATACGATTATAACAAGTGCCCTTTTGGTTTAGATTTCAATGTATAAATTGACTAACTGTTTATCACGGTGTATAATTAGTGCACTTTGACCAAGATGATGCATTATGTATGAAGATGGTTAGAAAGTGAATGGGCTTCACCTTTGTGTATAGTATAAACACATGGGGTTGTCAATGTTCCGACTTGTCAAACGATCATATAGACACATCTCCGCCATGCAGTCAATGTTAGAATGCGACAGACTTCAGACAGATGCTGTCATTTAGAATCACTTAGGCCGATTTCTGTTCATTGTCCTGCTAACTGGCTTGTTCAGAGAATGCGACATTCTATACCCCTCGCACAATTACACCAATCTGTACTTCAATCCGCCAGTCAGATCGGATTTACGGGCGCCATTTTATATTTAATAGGCGATATGTTATTCCAATTGTGGTAGAAGAAAACCGCGTCCATGATACAGGTAACCGCATTGCCCAGTGGTGTGATGGCTATAGCATACGTTTTCCATTCAGAAATGAACTGTACCATACAATATATTATATTATAATTTTCATTCAAGGCACACTCCTAAGTTTTAACACGGAACCCACCGTTTGGCGCATCTAATGCTGTTTCTGCCTAATAGAGGATTTCTTCTATCTTTTTTTATTATTAAAATTAACATTTTTTACATCGGATTGCTTACAATATCAATATTATGTATATCCTATTTGTTTCTGTTCATCCAAATTGTTATAGTAGCTTGTGTACTTTTGTCTAAAATATGTTGCATTGTACTAAATTATTGTATAGGCAAACGTACAAGGACCATACGAAGCCAGTATAAACACATTGGATAGACACAATATTATTGATATTGTAAGCAACACAATGTTAATAATAATTTTTAAAAGTCTGTATTAGCCAGAAATATGTTACAAATAGCATTAGGTGCTCACATAGAGTGGCATCCGTCTTAAAACTTAGGAGTGTCCCTTGAACTTTAAGAAAACCTAGAAATAGTTTACAGTGCCACATTACAGATAAGTAATTTGTTAACCATTTCAAGGACCTCGTAGATACACCGGACGTGGATAATATGTAATTAAACGGAGATAAAATTGACCTCAATGAAAAAGCTTTATATGATAAACGTGACTGTAAGAAGAAGAACTGCTGTGTGTAGTTAGTTATGTAACACGGAATACGAATCCGAGAATAGATGGATTATTATATGATTGGTTTATTGAATACAAAGATATAATTATTGTTAACTATAATATATTATGTAAATGTAGTGTTTAATGTTACCTTAGAAGCAGGTTTATTTTCTAAAAGCTGGGCTTATAAAAAAATATCTAACTTGAAGTTAACAATAATTCCAGAGGAATTACATACACTTATGAGTCACTTATCTAAACGTTTTACGACTACAGTCAAACCTGTTTGAGCGGCCATCTGCATTAAGCAACCACCTGTCTTAAAGGGTGCACATAATATTCTACCAAATCATCAATGTTAGTGCATTATGATCTGTATTAAGCAGCCACCTGTCTTAAGAGGCCACTTTTTGTTACTGCCTTAGGTGGCTGCTTAAGACAGGTTTGACTGTATTTCCAATAGCAGATTACTGATAGCAAGTTAAACTTTTAACATTGTATTGGATGTCAATCATATTTTGGTTTTGATCTTGGTTTTAGTATATCGTTGACGCAATGCTTGCCCTCCACACTTTAATAACGAACACTCTCAGCAAAATAATAATGACGGTACTGTATACGTTGATAGACTATAGTAAAGCGTTTGATAATGTTTCCCACGAGAAGCTATGGTTGAAACTTACAATTCTTGGATAAAACAGTAAAGTTATTTCAGTTATAAAGTCGGTATAATGACAGATAAAATATTGTGTGAAATATTATGGTAACATGTCTGAATACCTTTTTTTCAAAATCTGGTATAATTCAGGGTGGAGTTCTGTCACTGCTATTGTTTTCCTTATTTGTAAAAAATCTGGAAATGAATTTTTGTTGTTGTGGTGGTGAATCATGTGAATGTGACATTACAAATATGTATTTACTGATGTGTGCCAATGCATGACATTGTACTTTATACTAACAACACCTATGAAAAGTATGTTAAATAATGTATAATTTATTATATTGAATGGGTCCTCTATCAATTATAAGACAACTTTTGTTGTATTTGCGAAAGGAGGAAACCTAAAACGGGTAGCAAATTAGTCGTGTAAGGGTTAAAACAATTCGAAATTTTGAATTGTTTGAGATATCTAGGTAATTACGTTTAGTATAACGGTAAATTCAACTGCTCAAAACGTATAACAGCTAATCGAGGAAGAAGGGTCATGGTCCTATTATAGAGTAAAACCACCAACCATTGTTAAACATTATTAACATTTTTAGATACATATTATGTGTGTAGAATTTTGAGTTACGGTTGTGAAGTATGGACATTTATCAAAGATAATAACTTGGAAAGTGTACATGTGCCTTGTAAAATAATGTGCAAAAAGGATTGCAACAAATATGATATAATAAATTATTATGAATTGCGAACATTACCATTGTACGTGCATAGAATTATGCGTATTTTACTTAAATGTTATGAAACATATTAATTGCTTAAGAAAACCAAGCACTGTAAATTGGGTGAGCAAAAATTAAACAGAAAATGAAAAACAAATTCAACCAATCCATGTATGCTATATCTTGACATATCCCCAAAATGCTTCATATACAATATTATTGTTAATAACTTATGTTTACAGTACTATATATTTACACAAAGCACAAATATGTAAGAATATCTGTACACAGCCTTGTTATAGAAACTGGCAGATATAATAATACAGAACAATCGGCTAGACTCTGTAATTTATGTTACAGATTCATGTTATAGAATATGAGTTTCATTTCATGTTTTGCCCATTTTATAATACTCAGAGAGGCAGATATAAAATTATATTAAAAAATACTATATTATACACGGCCATTTCCTTTCAAATTAATATAGTTACTTTCATTGAATAATGTAAAGCAGATAACAAAACTGTATACATGTTTATTAGCTGTAACCACACAGAGAAATAGAAATATGTTTTGGGTTATGTCAACCTGGTATAGTGTATTTTATTATTGACAGTTTATCGGCCTCAACTATGGTTAATTAATATGTATGTAATGCCAATCTACATATAGTTTATAGAATATTGCATCTTATAGAGATTAGAGATGTATACAGCTGACAGTAAAACTTTTTTTACCGTCTTATATAATAAATACATTGATTACACAGACAGTTAAAACAGCATTACTCTTTAAAACTAGAACATTTTGATATCCTACATCTAATTTTATTAAGCTTTTTGTCTTTAATCCAACTAAAAAAAAAACCGAAATTGGTCATACTATTGCAAATATATTTTGAAATTACCACTGTCAACTCTGTGTAGACAGATCAATCTGATAGTATTAGTGTATTTCTTATTGTGAACGTACATATTTACAGACAGACGACGCGATACGTATTACTTCTCTAGAGTAAGGTCTCGTTTCCCATCCTTCTCGTCAAGGTGCCGACTCCTGGCTCTGTTTACCAGGCAAACTGTTTACAAATGCGTTATTCTTCTTTAAACAATACCAGATTGTTAAAAACTTTCTTTCAAACGATGCTTTTCCTTGAAAACATTCCCAAAGACACAGAAATATAATTTCGATTTATAAAATGCAGTCAGATGTTTTGTGAGAAATGTTTTGGCTTGATGGTATTTGAAACGTTTTGCTTGGTGTATGCGCAGTACATCCAGCATACAAACACATATATACTACCCTTCTTCATGTCGCCATCGTGACTCGCAGGTTGTCAACACACATACTCAACAGTCAATACGCTGTGTTTGTCGCGTATGTACAGAGCATAGGAAGATTAAGAAGAAACTTCTTGTAATGAGAAAATAAATCAGAAATATGAAGTTCTGCCATTCGATTCAAAGGCAAAGTGCATAGTTTTAAGACGAATGCCACCGTGCGTGCGCATCTAATACTATCTGTAGCATATTTCTGGCTAAAATAGTTTATTATTATTATTTATTATTATTATTATTATTATTATTATTATTATTATTATTAATATTATTATTAATATTATTATTAAAATTAACATTTACGTACATCTTATTTCTTAACATGTCAATAGATGTATTATTATCCAATGTTTTTCTGGTCATCCAAATGTGTACTTTTGATTAGAATCATTTGTTTAGTGACAAATTATTGTAGACAAAATTCCAATGACCATATATGAAGCTACTACAAACGCGTTAATATTGTAAAAATAAGATGTAAATAAATATAATAACGAAATAATGCCCCATGAGCCAGAAATATGTTACACAAAACCAAATAGTTCGAACACTTCTAATGTCACTGCTACATGTATTGTCTTCAGATGCAACAGAGTGGAGACGTTTGGCGCCAATATCGCTGATTGAGGGTCTTTAGCAGTAAGGGATCTTCTATATGACTTTTCCATAGACAGGATAGCCCATACTAAAGCTTTTGATGCACCTGCCGTAACCCAGTAGTTGGAACTGGAAAACCCCAGCACGTTTACGAATGCACTTCATTAGGGCGTTCAATCGCTGAGCTAAATACAGGAAAGACAACACTTCTGTGCAAAGTTAACTAGCTATATCCATCTTTTTTATAAACATTTTTTTATGAAATTTATACCGGTTTGAGTCATGTACTTGTTACCTGTTGCATAGAACAACCGTCAATACCACTCGCAAAATACCATGCATGTGCGCGTAAATGCCTGAAAGTAGTAAGTATACATGCATTTCGGTAAAAAATTGATCCTATATACAAAAGATACGTCACCATACGTGCACAAGGATGTATCCCTTTACCTTTTAAATAGGATCTAATTTTCACGGATACGCACCATGCGGACACGCACTAGTCACACCCATTCACATGCACATGGATGGCCAGCGTTATTTATACTAACCAGTAGTTACAATAACGTAACCTTCGACTTTTTTATTATAGCGTCTAAAACACAATATAGAAATTCAGGGTGACCCTATTGTATCTAACTAACCAGCTGTTATAATAATAACTACTATTTATAAAAGAAGTACTTTCTCTGCATTCATTTCCATGATGTAGTGCTAGCATAAGATAATTAAATTATATGAATAATAAATAGTTTGTGATGTAATGTGTACTTAATGTCTGACTATCGAACGCTTCATTCACAGCGCTGTTGACGCTCGTCATTTATTATTGGCTTCCGGTGTAACTCTTCGCTTCAGTAAAACAAAGAACAGTGACACACGCTTAATATGGAGATGTAAACAATCTGCACACAGCTACAGCCATCTTGGGGTTACTTTATACTACATCAATTCTCATAGCATGCAATATTAACATATTTCAATAAAACACATATCATTAATAAAATTACCCACCAAGTAAAGGCAGTTAATATCTAAAGACATTGCACCTTGCATTGAATATTCTTGCAGGATAATGGAGTTAAATGGCATTTTAAAAATATTAAAGGATGTTCAATGGAACAAGCGAAAAACAATTAACAAACAAATTGTTATTATACTAAAAATTAAAGAACAAAAAAGAAAAGAAGGTAAAGGGTATTTTACAATGAAGATCAACAGCTCGGTGGTCATCCGTCTATCCACAGTCAGTTAAACGATCACCTTTCGAAGAACAAATGGAAACGGGTGATCTCCTAATTACATAAATGTATTGGGCATATATACCAGTATTTGCATAAATGATCACTGTCATACATTACTACGAATCATAACTAGCTGATTTTACTCATTTGTTGACAGTGCACCTCGAACTATGACCCTGAACCTTTTTTCGTTGGGACATATTTGAAAATCACAAAACTGTTTGGTATGGACGACGACTGGAGACCGTGATACAAAAATCATGATTAAGACACACAATATTAAGTAGTAATTATGCTGACATCATCTCTATATATAAAAGAAATAGTACTGAAATGGCTAAATGCATATCTCTGCACAAGGCAGTGTCAACGAAATATTACGACAAAGTCAAGATGATGGCTTGTACTCACGAACCACAACTAAATTAGTAATGCTACCACGTGTTCGCGAAATGAACAGTAATGCTGGTAAACGAACTTATTGAAAGCGATGTGGTGTAATGTACAATGATTGCATATCAAATGATTTGATTCTTTTTTCGTTGATAGCTCTGTCATCTGGGATCCATTTACACGCTTTTCAGAATAATAGTTGCGGCTTAACTTTTTGTATATGTATATGCCATGCCGTTTGTAATTATTTGTAATTTTTAACAAGAAACAATAGTTTATAGTATAACTCATACTGCCACATATTTTATGATACAATTATTATATGAAAATATGTTTTGCTTCGTGTGGGCCTGTATACAGTAACTGACCACGTGGCATCGATAAGAGAATCACGTTCCACACTATAACCATAATTGGTTAAAAAGAAAATCTCCTTAGGCATTGAAAACGTTAAGTGTATAATTAAACGTGGGAAAGCACAGATTTGTCTGCAACTTGTGAAATCCCCGACTGAATGAAATCGTGCTGCCCTGCGAGACCGACTACTTCCCCCGTACACCGCCACCAGACGTGTTTAAATACTGAAGACCACCTGAAAAGATATCTCATTCTCACCCACAGTATCGTGATGAAGACATTCACAGTGTATACTACATTTCCAATTCGTATCACACACGGAGAATACCGAAACCAAACGTTATTGAACGAAGGTGATTTACGCTGTTTGTGGACCATTGTTTTAAACACCCGATTTAATACCGTTTTACACATATTGGTGATAAATAGAGGCCTCAGGGTATCATTATTATCAATTCGAGTCCTAAGTGGAACCATTTTCATCTTTACGAGCTTGGGGCGGGACGTAGTCCAGAGGTATAGTGTCTGCCGGTGGTGGGATGGGTCGAGGGATCGATCCTACACAGCGCAAAACATTTTGTTGGTTATTTTCCGTTCCAGCCAGTGATATGTAGTGCAGATAAAATACCCCTTGCTGTTTTTCGGTAAGAGTAGCCCATGTAGCGGCGACTGCGGGTTTCCTCTGAGACCATGTGTCAATATAACCATGTGTATGACGTCCAATAACCGCTGATTTATAATCGATGTCTTCCAGTGATGTCATTAAACAAACAAACTTTATCTTTTATCTTTACGAGCTTTTTAGCGAGTGACTAAAACGAAATATAATCTATACAAACGAGTATCATAATGCGATATCGGCAACGAGGCTCTGTTGTTAATACGAATTACCATAGGCGGGCACACAAATATGTTTATTTCCAAGAGTAATCTATTTCACAGCCGCACGCATTACAAAGTTTGCAAATTATTTTTCGGCCTAATTCCCACGCAAACAAAGCGACGGTGCTGTTTGAGCAAGAGTAAAGGACTTGATCTTGGAGTCAAGTTGGCCCCCACCTCTACTTCTCACCTGGAGGATGCTTTTTACCTGTGCCGATTACCGAACGTGCTGCTCCGATAGCTGGAGATCAGGTGCCAATCTGGCGGCAAATACAAGATGATGAGGACACAGCGAGAGATTTTCTAGGAGTTCTTTAAACCAACACCTGACAATACACTCGCGCGGTGTGCAAGAACTGCCTGGCAGTGCTGTACGTCTGTTAATATACATAGATACATTATCATTTAATTATCTTCAGAAAAACATACTTTATACTGGTAACATTGTATGTCCGTTTTACATTATTACATATCTAAATAATAATAAAAAAAAATTATGTCCCAGTTATCTACTGAAGATAATTATCATTTATACTTGTATAGTTGCATTATAACAAAATTATCTATCGAAGGCAATCATGCTTTATAGATTATCGTTTAATTATCTACGGAAAACATCAGTTGTAGTAGTAACAGGTTACGTCCACTAAACAAGTAGCAGTGTTGGTATGAAGAGTTCCTACTGGCAGAGGTAGAATGTCTGCATGTGGTGGGATGGGTCGAGGGATCGATCCTCCACAGCGCAAAATATTTTTTATGAGCTATTTTCCGTTTCAGCCAGTGATCCACGACTGGTTTATCAAATTCCATGGTGTGTGCTATCCTGTCTATGGGAAAGTGCACATTAAATAAAACAAACTGTACTTTAACTACATGTATGTCCCTTGTCCCTAATGTTCACTAATTTCTTACAGATCAAAAATATTGATGTCAGTGCTTTTTATTTTCAAAATTTTACTTGTGTGCCGTTACATGTTTTGTCCACATACTTCTGTAAGTCGTGAATATTCTCGAAGCATAATGCTTCATAAATATTTTTGAGAAACAATAAATATCTAAAGGTTTAGTATCACAATGTCCATATTTTCAAAAGTCTCAAAAATTCTCTAAGCGTACCTCAATGGCTCAAAATGTTTTTACTTATGCAAAATATATATATATATCAAAAGTTTTAGCGTAATAAAACTGTCCATAATTTTCAAAAACTCTGAAATCTACTTCCAACATTCGACTTTGTCATATAACGATATTGCTAACATATTTCGATTTACAAACGTGTGTAAATATGATTCTTTAACTGAGCGGTCACTGTTTGTTCAGGTTACTACTGTCCAGAGGGTCAGATCGTGAAGAATCCCAGCTCGTACGAGTGTCCAGCCGGTTACTACTGTCCGGTTGGATCCAGTACGAACCAGTTGTGTGCGTCTGGCACCTACCAAAATCTCGTCCGACAATGGGAGTGCAAAGAATGCCCCGCGGGTTTCTACTGCGATAGTTCGACTGGACCTGTTACTAACTACACCAGCTTTGTCTGTCCTGAAGGTAAATGTTTTCCAGTTACCAACGTATAATCTCAGCCATTATTCTATGTTCTCTTTTTGGAAAATTGGGGGGAAAATAACATGTTAGACAGAAAAATGGGAATTTCATTTCTTTGTTCTTTTTTTTTGTTCAATGTTAGGATGTTTGCAGTATGAAAAAAAAACCTTCTTTTATCAGGTCTTCTGTGCTAAGTAACTAAAAATTTGAAAAAAAAAGTATTATTTGAGAAATTTTCTTTTTCAAAATTGGGATTTTTTTGGGCAATTTAGGAATTCCCGCTAGCATAGGGGAATGGGGCCTGCAACCGGCCCCAAATTGTATGGTAGATTAAACCCTGATACCATTTTCTCTTCTTAATTTGTACCATACTGCAGTTTCTGTAATAATGTTTATTCTATTTTTAAGGCCGCTACTGCCCGAATGGGACGAAAGTGGCGACACAGTTTCCATGTCCAAGTGGCACGTACAACAACATTACAGGACTGGAATCTGATTCTGACTGTCAGCCGTGTCTTGGTGAGTGTTATTCATCGTTCAGGGAATTACAATCAAATTCAACCATCCATTATGTTGTCTAAAAGTTTATTTAACGACACTGCTTGAGTATATAGTTTAATAATCATTAACTATTTATTGTATGTAAGTATTATGTATGTAGTAAAATTTTCGTTAACCTAGCTTTCAATCATTAATTACAAGACAACTGAGAGCTTGTTTTCATTACCACTATTTCACTTCTATTTTCCCCCTCTACTATTTTTCTTTCCTCTACTTTTTACTTTGTCTCTTCCCTTCACCAGGAGCGGGACGTAGCTCAGAGGTAGAATGTCCGCCTGTGGCGGGATGGGTCGAGAGATCGATCCTCCACAGCGC
>JAUTCZ010026455.1:0-12966 GCA_032273805.1 Melanodrymia brightae | reverse complement strand
CTGTCTTAAAGGGTCACTATAATATTCTCCCAAATCATCAATTTTAGTGCATTATGACCTGTATTAAGCAGCCACCTTTCTTAAGAGGCCACATTTTGCTACTCCCTCAGGTTTCACTGTACTATCATTTCCAATTTAAATGTTCTGCACATGTGCTGCTTGTGTGCTGCTTATCATGAAGAATACAGCTATCGTAGTTAAAGGTCACTTGTCAATAGTTCCCTGTTCATGTCGTAATGTAGTGCACATTGCTTGCCTATTAGATTGATCTTTTTGGAAAAGTGGCATGTTATTTAACCATAACAGCGAATAGGACCGGCAGTACACTGTAGATCCGAATGAGACCAATACATCGAGCTATACACTGAAGTTAGCCATCCAGACTTACAGAAAGCAAATGTTTACAGTGAGGGTCAGAGGGGTGTCTAAGCAGTATGGAGAACTAAGCTGATTAAAGACCGACCATCAGCCACTATTTTGATGCAAAAATCATGATTACTTGACAATGAAGTATTAATGCGAGTTCTATGGAAATCTAAGCTTTATATTAGCAGAAGAGAAAACACTGTTCTTGTTTATTTAGATAATTGCATACATTTATTATATGATTCTAAGCATCCACCGAAATGTCAGAATGTTACATTAATTGCTTGTTGTGGTGTTGCTTGGGTCATTAATACTGGGAAAGTGTCTATCAAATACGTAGAACTTTTGTAATTTATTTAATGTACTTTGTCTCAGGTAAATGGTGAAGATGTCCGAAATGCAACTCATGATGAAGCAGTTGAAGTTATTCGTAATTCAAAATCACCTGTCACCTTCATTGTCCAGAGTCTTTCAGATTCAGTTTGTGTAAGTACAGTACATATTTCTGTCAAATTCATTTAGCAAGCATAGAATTACAAACATAAGCACATTGTCGAATTCAGCTGGATAAAAGATCAAGTTTGTTTACCGACACCACTGGAACACATTGATTATTAATCAGCAGTTACATGGTTATATCGACCCTTGGTCATGCAGAGGAAACCCACTTCCGCCATATAGTCTACTCTTATTCGAAGACCGGTAACAGCAATGGATCTTTTATGTTCAGTTTCTCACAGACAGGATAGCACACACCACAACCTTTGATGAACCAATCGGGGATCACTGGATAGGATAGAAAATAACCCAACAGGTCCATTGAGGAGGATCAATCCGTTGACTTATCGAACCTCAGGCAGACACTCTTGCGCTGAGCTACACCCTGTCCTCATTGGGCTGGAATGCAATGAATGCAGTGGTCAGTTTGATCACTTCAGAAATGAGATGTGTTGCAGGAATGATCCTCACCAATGAAAGAAAATAATTCCAGAGCACCAGTTGGGCTAACCAAGTTTCATGGGATGTGTTCTGTCTATGAGAAATGTGTATATAAAAGATATCTTGCTTATACTCTAGGTTCGAGTCCAGTATGCCAGTATTGACTCTAACCCTAGAGTGAGTTTACAAGGCACTATTTATACATACACAGGTTCACAGACTATTGATCCTTCAGTCATTGGAAAATTATGCCTATAAAAAAACCTTGCTACTAATGAAAAAAGTGCTGATAGAGCAGGTTTGACAGTATATTGTTTTACTCTAATTGTATCACTTGGCTGAACTTTTATGTTTTTGGCAATTCTACGCAATATTCTAAAACATTTCTGCTTTGACTCTTGTTAACTTTGCACAAAAATTGGAATTGTATTGATTGCAAACAAATGCTGGCTGTTATCTGTGCAGGCCATGTATCTTGTGGAGGTTGAATGTAATTGAAAAATCGACTTCCTGATCAAATACAAAGTGAATGTGATCAATGCAGTTTTCGGTCTAATTACACAGTAACCTACGTGCACCCATCACAAAAAGATATGTAATTGAGCAATGTTTCCCAGAGGTATCATACATGTATTATAGGAGCACATATGCATCTTATCTTACTCCAAGACAAATTAGCGTAACAGCACCAGAGTACATAGCAGAACCCAAGTGCAGTATAGAATAAGCGTGTTTATAGAATGCTTAATGAACTGTGAGGCAATACAGTTTTACTTGCATGAGTGAAGCGATGTTCTCCTTCATAAGCCTTTGGCCAGAGAAGAACATCAATTCCCAAGTGCAAGTAAACTGTATTGTCGAGTAGAAAATATTGCGTCCTTTCTCTTTGCCCATAATTTATGGGTACATAACAACATCAAAGTACTGTATACGCTGTACATGTAAGACTCAGTTATGTGCAAATACATGTAGGTGATGATTATGATGAACTTTGTCTGCGTTCAGTGTTGCCACTCAATGCATAGTTATATATGCCTATCGACAAGGAACGGAAGAGAATACATGTAAGAAGTGTGTTTAAAAAATAACGATGCCCTCATGTTGTTGTGTCTCTAGCTGTTCAAATCGAGGAGGGGGCATGAAGTTCACAAAAGATGACATTCTGAAAAAGAGGTGTTTAATTGCGATTAGAAGGTTTCGTCACTATAAATAATTTGCTACTAGATCTTCTACCCCTGGTTGGCCCTTTATCGGTCCTAAAGGGGAGCGAACTATATTGCCATTAATATAAGGAAGTCAGCAATGTCTTATTACATATCAGTCTGTTTTGTGTTTGTTGTCATTGATCAGCAACTTGATATACAAGTGAATTATGTTTGTTTCACCACAGCACCACCTTTCAAATCCTACATGACTATTGTGTTACCTGACTATTGTCTGGCATCATGTTCTGCAGATGCTAATGGTAAAATTCCCAAATGTCTGCCCTATTTCTTAAGTGTGTATTTTACTTTTGGAAATGAATGATTAACTCTTAACCAAATGTGACCCTCATAGGCAGGTATAGAGCTAGGTCAGTGGAGTCAAACAACCACCAGATCGGGATTTTTTTAATGAAACATTTCCCCTCATCTAAACCAATACTAATGTTGGCTATTTAAGGTGCATTTTTTTATTTTTTGTTTCAAAATTACCCACTCCAGCAGAGGATCCTGTTTACGGACATGAATGCTGTTACAGGAGTTACTTAAACATTTGCCTTTTACTTTGTGTTCGCAGCCTGGTGACTTAGAAGCTGCAGAGCTGAAACCTGTACAGTCCATGGAAGAAATGATGTCTACATCTGTCAGTGAGATTCAAAGTGAACCTACTAAAACTCCACTTGATCATCGCCTGGTAAGAACTTACTGATGTGCATATCATTATTAATGCATTGAGAAATTGATACAGTGAGGAAGTTAGTAATAGAGATTGGTTTTGATGCAAAATGAGGCAGAAAGTCCTGAATTTCAAGCATATCATTATCATGGATTGAAGATTTTATTCTCATGGATTCATTGTGATAGCTTGAGGATATCATTGTCATGGATTAAGGCTGACGATTATGCAGTAGTCGGTTAGAGGATCAAACGACATTCTCTATTTTTAAAAAACAAGTTTATTAGGTCCTCTTGTAAAAAAAAGACTACATCATATGTTACAGGTTTGGATATCAGTCATTAAGATCTTGTTTGAATGGGAAGAAAACCAATTGGTCTATTCAGTCGGATGATCATAATCCTAATACCTCTTATCCCTCATTCTGTTACATTCTTTTAAGAATAATATGTTAAGAAATAATAGTTGGGGAAATAAAATCTGTATGGCTTTGTTAGTCGGGTCTTCTGATTATATATACATGTAAGTGTAACAGAAAGTTATTTCTTTGTTTCAGAGTTCTTTACGTTCTGAATCTTCAAAAGGAGAATCAGTCAGTGACAGTGACTCAGAAGATGAATATGGATATTCTAAAAGTGAGTAGACGTTTATTACATTGCTACACAATTACTTGGAGAAAATTATATTAATTTTTTGTAAAGTATATTGGTTGTGTGTATGTGTTTGTCTGTCTGTTTGTCAGGTGAAAACCTCCTCCTGGATGGGTCATTTAGTGGGTAAGGTCCCTAGAATCACTACTGACTCCAGTTGATGCTAAAACATTTATTTTTTCACACAGTTCCTGATTGAAGGTCACAAAACATGTTTCTAACATTAAATTTCTACCATTTCTTCTCTGGATTTCAACCCACATTATTCAAACTTCACACGTACGTAGCCTATATCGAGGCAAAATGTGTCATAATTATGATGAAGGTCATCAGGTTAAAAGTCAACGTCGCTGTGAAAATTGGTAAAAATGACAATCTTGGGGTTTGTATTTTATTGTGGATTTAGCTATCACATTGTCAGGTGAATGAAGTTCTTTTTTCATACTTTTAACTGATGTCATGGCATAGGTCACTAAAATAGGTTTGAATATTGCATTTAAGTACATTTGACTTACTATCAAACTTCACGCATACATGTACATATAGGTACATCTCATCCTTGCTGAAAAAAATGTGTCATAGTAATGATAATCAGATCAAATGTCAAGGTCATGAGTCCAGACCAAAATTTAAGAACAATAAACTGTTGGGTTTTTAAACTTTGATACTGGATTAGGTAGCGCATCATTGGACAAACAAAGTTTGTAGTTCATATTTGTACCTGATGTCACTAAAGTGGATTTGAAATATAATTTGTTTTACCTACTATTCCCCATTAAACATACTAACAATCAGGCTCTCCCTGGAATTTTTTAAGGGACTTACATTTTCAAAATTCAGCAATATTTAAATTTTAAGTAATATCCATGAGTATAAATTTGCTAGATTATGCATCATACAGTCTTAACTAATCTGAAATGACCTATAGTATTAATTGCTTTTTTTTCTTTCAAGGTGTTCTTGCAATAGAAAAACCATTCATTTTTAATATATACGTAAACAGAAGTAAAGAAATACATGTTTTGGTGGTGACTATGCATACTTTTATGACACTGCACAGATTAGTGAATACGGGGTTGCCAGTAATAAAATATTCATCGGTTGAGTTTTAAAAAATATTTCAACTTGAACATTTCACCAATAACATCTATATAATTCCCAAGTAATATGCTGGTAAAATCAGTATTTTTCATTCATAAACTTTTTCTAGAAGATCACACAAATGCTCAATTGCACAGACTATAGTGCCTGCAGTATCAACAGCGAGAAGCAGAGTTGTTTAAAACGGTATCAACTGGGAGGTTAGACCGTTGGAGAGTTACTATAATATAGTATCAACTGTCAGATGGAAAGCTTCCAGTCAGTGCTTTAAAAAATCAATAATGTCTGATTGTGTTGCCAGGAAATGGGTCTTATGCACAATAGTGGTGATTTCTTTAAAAGATTGTTACACAGATGTTCTCGCAGACAGTATGACATAGATGCAATTGTCCACATCCTAATAATTATGTCCCTGTGTAACATTGATCAGAGCTCTCAACCTGTTGCATAGTCATGAACTGTTGGAATGTTTAGTTTATATCACGCCTTGTGTTCTTTTCATACTTCTTAAAATCATTACAAAATAATTACTTCCTGGTGTATTCACAATTGAGGGAAAAAGATTTTTTCTGGGCAAATTGAAGGCAAAATATTGAGTGTACAACCTACATGTACATGTACATGTAGGTCAGAATACTACAAGCGTGTATATTAAGTATTTAAGACAGAGGGGTCATTCAAGGGATTGTCTAGCTGAATTTATTTTAATTTCTTTTTTAAGTTATTTTCTGTAAACAACAAAATATTTCAAATAACCATTGTTGGGTCATCCAAAGTTTTCTACATTTTCACAATTATTTTACATTAAAGTGCTGCTAATTTGCAAGTTCACCCTATAGTTATGGTGACAACGGTTTGTTAATCTGAGTCCAGGTGTTGAAATACCAGTGAGCTCCAGTGGTGTCATTATAAACAAGCAAACTTTAACTTTTTCTTTTTACCCTAATTAATTTTTACTAATGGAAATCATAACACCACTGCCTTTGGCTATACTGACTTTTCACCAAATTGGACAAACGCTGAAACATGTTGCTGTTGTTCTGATCATGCATCTGACACCCAATCACAGGCAGTCTGTTTTTCCTGTGCAACTCATCTGTTATGGTACAGTGTATAAGCAGCAATTTGAGATTTGGTTAATTCTCCCCGTTACCTGATACGATCTTGTCTTTGGGTTTTTACATTATCATCGATTGATTCAGCAGCTGCATTAATCTCAACAACTGCAAATGCTTTTAGTGACACCAGACTGACATTTATTTGATGACTGCCATTTCCAATTGTCTCGTGAGTAAAATGTCACTGTCGAGGTGACATGGTAAAGCGGCAATCTCCGAAATCCTCTTCGCCTACTGACTGCCGGAATCATAACTAATGGTCCATGTGTTCCTCGTTTGTCGTGCAAACCTCCCCAGTGCACACAGCATATTGATTACTATTTCTCAATATTTATGGCCATTCTGATTTAATCGCGATACTCGATGTATGCCCATATTTACTCATAACTGAGCATCAACAGGCAGAACCTACAGATGGAGGCCGGCATTTGGAGATTGTCTTCGTATATACCACAAATGTCTTTCCGTGTGCTGCCGTTATTGATCCGTCTTATGTGCTCTCCCGTTCATTTAAGAATGGCATTCTGTGTCTATTAGTCCTTCAAAGATCAAGCATGACAGCTAGTTGTTTTCTCAAAATGGATGTTTGCTTTTGTTGCATCGGTGTTTCAATGTACAGTAGATGGAATTGAATGATATACAATGAATATTCGTAACGATGACATTTTTGGTAAGTAATTGTGTATTGATTGAAATTCCGTCTAAATTATCTTTATAGATAAATATATCTTCATTTTGTTTGGAAATTTTCTTGTTAAAAATTCTTACAAAACCATTTAATGCGGTACCTCTTATGAGGTCTATTTATAGGTTGCTTATTTACAATGAAATAGTGCATGTGTACATGTAAACCTTGAAACAGAAGTAATTGTGTGTAGTATTAGTAGTAAAAACAGATCTGACACCAACAAGCAAAACATGAGGAAAACACTCAACTTCTTCAGTGACTTGTTGTCACTGTCCGAGCCTCTCAATATATTTATTATGATATAGCTTTGTCGCATTGTATTGAACAAGCATGTCACTTGGCATTGAATGTTAACCACTTGGGGAATGCCTATTGCCATGGCTTGGTTTGACTGTTTTCAACACTCAACGCAATGTTCAGTGTATGGTTTTACAGTGATAGAGGTCTAAAAAACAGTCACTATTAGTTAGTTAGTTAGTTAGTTATAACCTATTTACGTGCTTATATCCAATTAAGGTTCAAGCACGTCTGTCATTGTCACACAGTCCAGCTGCCTCGACTGCCTGTCCAGGACAGAAGTTAGTGTTAGTATGACAAAGGAAACCTGCTTCTCCTATTTTGGTAAGAAGCAAGGGATCTTTTGTATGCACTTCCCCACAGACAGGACAGTACATACCACGGCTTTTGTTAAACCAGTTGTGGACACTGGTCGGTGTAAGTGGAAGTACAACTACCCATTGAGCGCCGCGGAACACTCACTCTGGGTGGGCGCGGTTACTGGGATTAAAAATCCCATATGCTACGAATGGGATACGAACCCACTACCTACCAGTCCTAAGCCCGATGCGTTAACCACTGCGCTGCGGAGCCCGATTTTTGTTTTCGTTTTTTTTGGATAGTACATGATGACATAATAAACACATGTTTTAATGTAATTAGATGTGATAGGTACATGTATATACACATGTAGCTATATAATATATATACTCAACCAAAAAAGAAAGTATGTAATGTTGAAATCGTGAATATGTTTTTAGTGTGCCATTTCATCATAATCGAAAACCATTGTGCGTACTTGCTACACTATACCACACATTGCACGTGCATATCGTTTCGGATTGCTGCATGTCACGTGACCGAGTGCCGTCACGACCGAAAACATGATTTTCACTAGGCTATCCTCAATAAATAAAGCCTATAAAATACCGTTTGGTAATGCCACGCCTATCACAAAATGACCGTCAGAGATCAGTTGGGATGCTTGATGCTGGGCGCAGTGTCAGTGATGTGGCCAGACGTTTTGGTGTAACCAGAGTCACTATACAGAGATTGAACAATCGTTTGCAGGCCACTGGATCTACCAATGACCGCCCTCAGATCCACAAATGACCGCCTTCGGATCCACCAATGACCGCCCTCGGATCCACCAATGACCGGTTGACCGCCCTCGGATCCACCAATGACCGGTTGACCGCCCTCGGAGCGGCCGTCCACGAGTTACGTCAGCTGCGCAGAACCGATATATCCGAACCACCACTCTCCGGAACCGGTTTCAACCAGCCACCATTCTTGCCCGACAGTTCCGCATTCATACTCAGACAGTCAGGAACCGTCTGCGAGCCTACAACATTCAGCCATGACGAACTGCTAGGAGACCTATTCTTACCTCGCGCCATCATCAACTCCGTCTGCAATGAACACGACGACGGATCTAATGGACAAGGAATCAATGGAGAAATGTTATCTTTACTGATGAATCGTGATTCAACTTAAGAATTGCTGATGGGCGTATTAGTGTATCGTAGACGAGGCGAGATGACAAGGACTGTTATGTGATTCAGGTTGACAGATACGTGGGAGGCAGTGTCATGGTGTGGGCGAGAATATCCGGGCGAGGTGTCACTGATGTCATTGATGGGAGGAAACCTCATTGCTCCCGTCGTAATGCCATACATGGTACCGCATCCACACATGATCAGTAATGGTCCATTGGCAGCAAACCCGTGCGCAACTTGTGATCTTACTGCACACACATCTAAATGGTGTGGTTACCTAATTCCAGAATGTCTGCCATGAATGCGTCTGGTTTGTGAAATAAACGACTATTGAATACATGCATACTTTCTTTTTTGGTTCAGTATATAACTATATATATATAAATAAATAAATGCTGTGGGTATAGAACGTATACGTGTGGTATAATGCATATTTTATGATGCTATGTTGTTTTACTCACAAATAACAGCTAAAAAAGGTAATGTTCGCGTAACACGAGCTGTAACTGGCCTTTGTTGTAATAGTCTGGAAGAACTTTAAGGAACCTGGAAGTAACACGAGCTGTAACTGGCCTTTGTTGTAATAGTCTGGAAGAACTTTAAGGAACCTGGAATTTTGGCGTGTAAAACATTTTATTGTATTTGTTTTTTACTCTGTTTTTGGTGCTGATTCCAAATCCATTTGATGCCACTGTGCAAACTTGAGTTATTTAACTTCAAGGTGGTGGCCATCTTGGATTTACATAGAATTTGTAACTTTACGCTCGGTCGATGGAATTAGACGAACTTCTTTTAAAACACATTGTTTTTCACAGCGTAACAGATTGGTTCATATTTGGTAAGTGGAGGAATTCTGCATCATGGATTCTGGCAGCTATAATCATGTGAATTTACTTTGAATCTCGACCTCTTATGTTCTGTCCTGAAAGGAATTTAACTCACTTTTTAAAAAACCGTATTATTTATAATTGCATAAGAAGCTGGTTCGAATTTGAAAGTCTTACCACACATTTACCATGCAACTATCCTGATTTTATGCATGCAGGTCGAACAACATAATGGCACATGTGATATACTGCGCAAACTAATTATACAATATGGACTGATATGTTTCATCTGGCAAGGTATTGCTGCACTGCGTAAACCAGTCATAGCGATAGGATTATATCTTACTAATGCTATATATTATAATTTCCTAACTAACACAATTTTGGCTGTAGTTTGGCCCTCTGCTTAAAACTAGCCTGCTCATATCTGGACCATTAATATACACAGTATATCATTTATCTCACTATGAATGGAAATACATGTGTGCTTTCAAACATAAACCAGCTTCTCACAATAGCATGTTCAAGTACAGGGAGTATGCAGTTCGAGATTCAAATTAAATCCAATATAGCTACCTGAATCCATCATACAGAATTCCTCTACAGTTACCAGATCTCATATTCAGTTAAAAAACAATATATTATTTCAAAGAAAAAAAAGTTTGCAAAATTCCATCAACTGAGCGTAAAAATGTTATGTAAATTCAAGATGGCCACCACTTTGACGCTAAACAATTCGAATTTCCGAAAGTTTGACAAAGTGGCATCAACTGGATTTGAAATCAACAGTACAAATAGACTATATAAATACAATAAAATGCTTTCACACCAAAATTCCAGGTAACATCAAAATCTTGAAAACTGCTACCGGACTATAAGGTAGCTGATTAGTGAAAATTATTGTACAATTTTGGACGTATTTTTTCAGTAGCAGCCATAACAATTTAAAATAATATTCTAATTAGTAAACTTTTAAGATTGACTGAGGAAATCATATTTTTGTGTTTATAAATTCAGTAAAATCTCACGAATTATAACTGTTCTAATCGTGATATGTTTTAAATGCGTGTTTGGTAAAAGTAAATGACGTATAATAAATATATATAAAAGCAAAGTGTGACAGTGGTTGAATGTTGAAATGGACAGTGATTGAAAACTCCAGAACGGGATATAAAAGCCTGGCAATTTCTTGGTTCTACATTGTGTATATGTATGCTGGTTAATACGAATTCTAAGACGTTATTTGTATGGCAGACATAGTCGCTCATATCCATAGACTAATGCTTAGCTATCATTATGTGTGTTCACTGCCCCAGTGGGAATTCACAATGATCCTTAAGATTCCAGCTTGATTATAGTCGAGCATCAATACCAAATAAACATTTCCTATCAAAGGCCAGGATGCCTTGTTACATCAATGGGAGTAAATTACAACTGTAAACGAATCACGATCAGGCCATTTAATGATGGTTTAATGCGGAGATAAATCAAGCCCGCTAGACATGTCGTTATGTTAACATCTGATTTCGGGTGTCGTTTTTTATGTGCCATGATGGTCAACATTATTCACGTCAACACCATTAAAATAGCAGAGTGCTTATCTTATCTCTGCACAAGATCGTGTTGAAGGGACTTTACGACAAAATAGAGATGTTGTACGTACACACGATTTAAAGCCATCGTGGTTATGGTACCAGGTGTTCGCGAAAGTTGGGCGTATCCTTCATATTAATGATTCGTCACTGACAAATGACGTTGTAGGTTTATTTACAATTTAAGTTTAAACGCAACTAGCATTTGAAAAGATCTCTTGAAACTCTATTTGCCATAATGTAATCAATTCGAAACCATATGTATTGACTTTTCTACAAATATTTCAAAGGTGAATGTTTCATAAATTTGTGGTTTGAACTAATTGGTTTTCTGCAAACACACACACACACACACACACACACGCGCGCGCGCGCGCGCACGCACGCGCGCACGCACGCACGCACACACACAGAGGCAAACACCCCTTGGCTGATTTTAAATATTTTAAAAGTTGTTTTGTGTAATTAGTTTGTCGAAACATATACTAACAATATTGCTTCGGAAAGCATAATGTTTCATTGTCACATGCTCTAAAAACTTGTTAAATAACGACATATGGTGGACTGCCACGAATAGCAACGATTTAGCACACGAGAAAATGATTAAAACGAAGAGACAAACGCGCTCCCGAAAACAGGAAACTTCTAAAATGGAAAACTATCGACACGTGCTTTATTAAAGTGCGGATTGCACAGTGGTAATGTTTTTACATTAGGTAGAGTGGTGACATCCAGGTCTGTGCTTGCAGTACGAGTTGGGCAAATCAGGCTATTTTGTACGCATTTGACACAAAATACAAACATGATCACTCGTGCATAATCAGGTCATTTCCCTCTCGCCCATATTACCACTGTGTAGGCCTACTGCCGAGGTTAATGCGTTTGATAAACTTGGTCGTTAGTTAGGTCATTTTTGGTATACTTCCATCAGAGAATTGTTCAAGCACACCTGTCGTAGGCACAACCTCTGACTTCGTCAGTGAGTTCTGTCCACGACAAGGATGTTAGCTATAACTTATTTACGTCCTTATAAAGGTTCAAGCACGTCTGTCATGATCACAGTCCAGCTGCCTCGTCTGCCTGTCCAGGACAGCAGTTGGTGTTAGTATGAGGGATGGAATTCGCTACTCCTATGTGATAAATAACAAGGGACCCTTTATATGAACTAACTCACAAACAGAACAGTACATACCACTTCCTTTGTTAACCAGTAGTGGAACATGGGTCGGTGTAAATGGTGTACATCTATCTACTAAGCGAGTCTTGCGCAGCACTCACTCAGGGTTGGTAACCAGTGATCCACGACTGGTCTATCAAAGGCCGTGGTGTATGCTATCCTGTCTGTGGTAAAGTGCACATAAAAGATCTCTTGCTGTTATTAGAAGAAGAGTAGCCTATGTGGCGACAGCGGGTTTCCTCTGTCACCAGTTGTCGATATAACCGTGCGTTTGACATCCAATAACCTCTGATTAATAATCAATGTATTCTAGAGGAGTCATTAAACAAACAAACTTTATCACTCCGGGTTGGAGCCGATACTGGGATTAGAAATCTGATATGCCATCAATGGGATTCGAACCCAGTACCTATCAGTATTGAGACTGTTATGTTAATTACTAGGTCTGGTGCGTGGTACTGTGATTCCCGATATGTAGGTGACAGGTTCTCTGGTTGAATAGGAAATCCGGTCAGAGTTCAATCTGAACACGAACATCGTGATATTTTGAAGAAAATGTTTAAAAGAGGCTAATTTGTACAAAATACTGTTAGCCAATTACTAAATGGTTTACTCAAACATCTTAGAAATTAGCCATTAACCAATGTTGCTACATACAGGGGGAGTTCTGGCTTGCGTTCAATAGGGCGAGCGTTCCGCTACCGAGACAATACGTTTTGACACCGATGTTTGCAACTAACATTAAATGAATGTGATATGATAGTACACGATCGGTAATCAGTCACATAGTTCCAGAGCGCTCGCTCTATTGAACGCAAGGCGGGTAGGCTACTCGAGACACATGGATGTATTCTT
>JAUTCZ010026344.1:0-12969 GCA_032273805.1 Melanodrymia brightae | reverse complement strand
CACGACACACTACACACAGGCCCCTTGTTAATGGGGGGTCAGAGGGGGGGTCAGAGGGGTCGTCAACACCCCTACCGTGATTTTTTTTTTTTCAATATTAAATATTTCAATATTCAAGCAACTTGGGTGCTTCGTACCCTCGTTTAGCCTAAACGACATCCCCCGCACCCCTCTCAATATCCTGGCTACGGGCCTGTCACATGAGAGCCAAGATTTATACAACCTATGTATACATAAAAGATAAAGTTTGTTTGTTTAATGACACCTCTGGAACACATTGATTATAAATCAGTGGTTACTGGATGTCAAATGCACAGTTAAATATCGACACTTGGTCACAAGGGAAACCGCTACCGTCACATAGGCTGCACTTCTTTGAATAACAGCAAGGGATCTTTTACATGCACTTGTCCAGACAGGATAACACACACCACAGCCTTTAATAGACCAGTCGTGGATCACTGGTTGGAACGAGAAATAACCCAACGAGTCCCCTGTGGAAGATAGATCCCTTGACCCATCGACTCACAGGGGGATGCTCTACCACTGAGTTACACCCTACTCCTGCATATATATTATATATAATGAACAACAAATGAAAAATTCAATATAATTCTGTGTGGAAGTCTACTTCTGTACGTGTTTGGGTGCAGGACAAGAGCTTCCACCTGAGGTTTGATGGATCGAAGGATCGATCTCCTCAGTGGACTCAACATATTTCGGGTTTTCAATGTTTTCAAGTCCATGTACATGTAATCTGAATATGTATGATTCAAGACAAGGTTTTTTTAGTCAATGTATTTATTTTTTGTAAAGCAGTGGTATACCAAATTTTAGAATCTGGTATCCAAATTTAAAATGGTATCCCTTGGATATCGGAATAGCAGCAAGTGATATTTTTAACAGTCTTGGATATACCAGTCGTAGGGAATAAAGTTGGAATTGGGGAAAATCCAATTACACTTACAGATCCAAGTATTGATCCTACAACCTCTTAAACCTCAAGCTCTAAACCTAAACACTTCTCCTGACAAAAATAATGTATGAACACTAGAAAAAAATGCCACAACAGTCAATATAAAAAACTTTTCTTAGTTTTGAATAGCAGTAGATATTGCAAATTATACACTGTACTTGAGAACATAACACAATGGCACATTTCACATTTTAGGAGTTGAGACATAGTCCAGAGGTAAAGTGTCTGCCTGTGGTGGGATGGGTCGAGGGATCGATCCTTCACAGTGCAAAACATTTTATGTACTATTTTCCATTCCAGCCAGTGATCCAAGACTGGTTTGTAAAATTATGTGGTGTGTGCTATCATGTCTATGGGATAGTGCACATAAAAGACCCCTTGCTGTTTTTTGGTAAGAGTAGCCCACGAAGTGGTGGCAGTGTGTTTCCTCTGAGACCATGAGTCAATATAACCATGCATCTGACATCCAAAAACCGCTGATTTATAATCAATGTGTTCCAGTGGCGGCGTTAAACAAACCAACTTTATCTTTTATTTCAAATTTGGTTGGACATGTCTTTAACCATAAAAATCTTGTCTATCTCCTATATATGACTCCCTGTTTAATACAAGCCCGGTTCAAACAGTCACTTGCGATAAAGCTGGTCGGCAGTCAAAGGAAAAGGACAAATGTAAATACTGGATCACGATGTCATACAGGACTACAGTGTTAACCAGCAGACAAACACATTCTTTGTGTGTGGAAGCAGATTCAAGTTTTCTCTCCCAACAAGTATACCCAACAGATCGCAGAACTTAACAATCATATTTCAACATCAGTGCAAACATGGATAATTTTCCCAGGTACTAGGATGGTATCTGACAAAACTGCCTTTGTCGGTGCAGCAAAAACAGCTATTTCATTATCGTCTTGATGAAATCTGTCAGACACTGTCAACTTATTGAAACGGCTTATAAATTCAAAATATTACATTTTTGTTATTTGTTTGAGGAATTTTAAACTGTGTTTAGGTCTCACACCCCTGTTTTGACATGTTTTAGGTGAAAAGAGAAATAATTGTCTGTAAAGTTTCAAATTACTGGTAATGAGATTATAGATTTAAAGGAACTTTTACCCCCACCACATTAGGAGCTGCCCCAACTCACACCATCCAATTGGCTATATATGAGATGAGTTAAATATCCTTTCATATAGTTGGTCTATAGTTGTAATTTTTACGTTTTTATCATTTTTGTTAACAATGTTGCGATGTACTGCTCTTGGTGTGATACATACCATAAAACATTTGAAATAATTGCTTGGATTATGTTATCATATTCCTTTCTCAACAAACATTGTTGTTACTATAAAAATACATTTAAAAAAGTATTTTAAAAGGCAGCAAAGTAGCTACATGTATCAGTCATTTGGAAATTAGCACTAAAGTCATAAATGTAAAAAAATAATATTTCACAATAAAGCCATCACTAATATAAAGCTTATAACTCTATTTTGTTTCTCCAAACAGAATATGCAACAATTTTGCCTCTTCAGGTGTTCCAATAAAAGAGTGAAAATATGGGACATAAAAAGCCTTTTCTGTGATAAAAAATCTTAATGTTACGTCGGTGTGCAAATCTCTTGTCTTCCAGTGATAAAGCCACATTTAACACTTAAGAATCCTTATATTACTTTCTGCTGCATTAAACAATTTAAGGAAGAGATATATTAAAGTGACATAAAACGATAAATTAGATTTGCATTATAAAAGTATAAAACCTGTAATACATTTACACTGTAATGTCCCACAAATAGACTGATAAACATTCTCAAATGTATTTTTTTTAAAGATTGTTTTGTTATAAGCCAAGAATATTATTGTATATAATAATTTTTATATGTAAAGATAATCTTCTTTCTTGTGTCAGTATGTAAGAGAGTATTAAAATGCTTTAGAAGGTACACTGATATATCCTATAGCACACATATTACCTGCTTTGATTTGTATAAATTGTGATTACCAAACACAGCTATTGTAGTGTCAAACATAGATTAGTCGAAATAAAGCAGGTAATATTCACATCTGTACATTTTCACGATTTCAAAAAAATACGATCAAATTGCTACATATGATATATATGTAATATTACCAGCGCAACCTTCACCATTCCCTACCTCATTCCTTGCACACCCACCTTCCAAACAAAAACTGGAGTTAGTTATAACTTATTTACGTACTTATATCCAATTAAGGTTCAGCATGTCTATCATGGTCATGCAGTCCAGCTGCCTCGACTGCCTGTCCAGGACAGAAGTTAGCGTTAGTATGAGAGAGGAAACCGGCTACTCCAAATTGATAAGTAGCAAGGGATCTTTCATAATATTATATGCACTTTCCCACAGACAGGTTAGCACATACCACGGCCTTTGTTAAACCAGTTGTGGACACTGGTTGGTATAAGTGATAATTACACCTACTACCCATTGAGCCTGGCAGAGCACTCACTCTGGGTGGGAGTTGGAAAGTGATATCCACGAGCAGAATTCGAACACTGTTCCTACCAGCTTGTAGTCTGTGGCGTTAACCACTATACCACGGAGGCTGGTCAAAAAGTGTAATACATGCATGGTAGATGTAGAGTTAAATAAGTAAATGCAATTTGGTAGGAGTCAATCTAAAGAGACTGGATCAGAAAGGTTATTCAGTATAAAAATTATAGAGATTACGGTTTTTGTTCAATTTGTTTTGGAGAAATAGAATTTGACCACATATTGAGATGTAATTAACTGAGTAACATGATCAAACCGTAACTGAAGATTGCTTTACAGATAATATTGCTTCAGTTCACACACCTGTCATATCTAAGATGAGATCTGTACGTATAGTTGTTGTAACTGAAAGCATCTTGAAAACAAAAATGTTTTCACTTAGCACTTTAAAGGGGTTTCATTTCAACTCATGTCAATTAAAGATAAATAGGAATGTTACGGTAAACATGTTATGGGTATGAGAAACACCCAACATAAATTTATATTACAATTTTGCTGTCCATGCAGTACCATCATCTAATTAGCATAAACATGTCTTCTTTTTTTTAAGGGTCACAATTTAAGTACTGGTATATACAGTACCGGTATTTATTTTACCTATTTTGAATCCTTATTTTTATATACATGTATCTACACAATACACTGTATTATTGATTTATTATTCCATTTTCTTGAAACATATGAAAAAAAAGAAGTTTGTTAAATTAGGAGACGATTTGCCGCTCACCTAAAACACTCTAGGCGTGTGAGGACACGAGTATGAGTGATTACTCGCCTTTCCGGGTGAATACTGGATTTAAAATACAACTGTAACTAAAAACTATGTTTATCGGTATAGCCTCTTTAATAAAGCACTAACCGGCCCTGAATGATTGATGACATATGATAAGTAGTGTAACAGGTAGTACATTGCCGTGTGCAGTCAGCTTCTATTTTAACATCTCCACAAGCATCACATCAATCACCCAGTATAACTTGACATCGACAATAAAGCCTAATACTGCAAGCTTTTGGTGTCCTACTCTTATAAAGCAGTTCATATTACGCGGTTAATGACATAATGATTGAGCACATAAACCCGACAATAAGACACATTGTCGTGTATCTGCCTGGATTATATTTGCATTAAACATACAAGATTAAATCAGAAATTGCAGCTATCCACATCAGAGGAGAATACTACTGGTGAAGAATCAGCCATGTCTTATTAAAAATAGTATGTTATTCACTGCAGTCAAATTTCTTATCTGTTTAGTACTTTCTTTGATCTATGGCTGCCATATTTATATTTTAAGTTCAAAACCACATGCACTGTATAGCTTTAGCCCAACATATTCAATAGGTGATAAAGCAGAGATACATATGATCGATATCTGAGGTTAAAAATTAAAGCTTGTTTGATGACACCACTGAAAAACATTGATAATCATCGGATATTTGATGTCAAACATAGTTATGTCAAACATGGTCTCAGAAGAAACCTGCTTCCCGAACATAGGCTACTGTTACTTATTAACAGCAATAGGTCCTTTATTATTATATACACTTTCTAACAGACAAGATTGCACACACCACAGCCTTTGATAAGCCAGTCATGGATAACCCAATGTGGCCACTGATCAGAAAATTGGCTGCAGTGTGCAATGTTGTCTGCGGGAAAGTGCTAAACACGATTTTAAAACTTTTCTGATATCCCAATTAAAACAACGTTTAAGATTTAAACATTTTTAAAGACAGAATAGTACATACCATAGTCTTTGCTAAACTCAAAGGTTTAGAACCCGATAATCAGCAATAGTTCTTTGAGTACCGGTATGCATTTTTCAACAAACAGATTATCTAAAACCACAAGCTTTGTTAGATACCCAGGGATTGCAATTGAAACTTAGTACATGTACCTACAATGTACATGTAGGCCTACATCTACCTGCATTGTACACAGTGAGGGGAGCGGGACATAGTCTAGAAGTAGAATGTCTTCCTGTGGCGGGATGGGTAGAAGGATCAATCCTTCACAGCGCAAAGCATTTTAGGGGTTATTTTCCATTCAAGCCAGTGATACACAACTAGTTTATCAAATTCCATGGTGTGTGCTATCCTGTCTATGGGATAGTGCACATAAAAGACTCCTTGCTGTTTTTCGGTAAGAGTAGGCCTAGCCCATGAAGAGGTGACAGTGGGTTTCCTCTGAGACCATGTGCCAATATAACCATGCGGCTGACGCCCAATAACCGCGGATTCATAATCGATGTGTTCCAGTGGCGTCGTTAAACAAACAAACTTTATCTCTATCTTTGTACACGGTGACTTAACCACTACACCAGCATGGTTGCTTGCCTTGGTGCAACTTGTGGCTTGTTGTAATCTAACTTCTGTGTCTGTGTTACCTGCTGTTATATACCACCAGTATGTAGCACACAAAGGTTAATTAGATAAACAAAACAGCTTTAGTAATGAACCTGATACAGCATAAACAGTAAAGCCTGATGGCGTGATTTTATAACAACCTAGACCACCCAATCAAGAATAAAACCAATACAAATACACACGTAACGTTATTTACATGGGATTTCTACTCACGTTTGATGTTCCCCTCTACCACTAGTTAATTTCAAAATCTACCCCAGTCTGATCCACTCAAACCAACAAATGGCCATTCATTGAAGAATTCACAATTTTGTGCAAATCTTTTAGATAAAAGAATATCATAAAGAAACACAATCTCATACCTTTCTGCAAACATTTTTTTTCTTCAATAAAAACTTTGTCCAGTGAAATGTATCCGGATGTGAAATCGACATTATGTCCACAAATTAACAACAGCTGTCAGTTGATACAGAAATGTATATTCAGCCTTGAAATGAAGGTAAAAAAGTTGTCATCTCACAGATTTCCATTTCTACCTGTTAACCTGGATTGATATTCTTGATATTCTCACATTGTTTAATAACTGTAGAGTCAGACTCACATCCACATGGTTGTCATGTTACCATCCAAAACACATCAATCAGGAAATGTCAGTTTACCTTATCATGTACCAGGGAGGGAACATCAGTGCTTATAAACAGATATTATTTGTATTAAAAGTTCTGACAATCACTTCATACTAATAACTGCCTTTTGGCAATGAAAGTAATGTTGCAGCAGTACACTCACACATACATTCTGTTTGATTAGCGCTGGCTTTAAGCAATCCAATAATAGATTGTTGCATCCTAAATTGTGTTTATCCTGTGCCAGTCTGATGGAGGTTAAGCTAGAAAACAAGTGTGTAGATTGCAAGAGGTGGGTAATGAGATATCCTTCTGACATAGACACCCAAAACACACAACTTGCTTCCCTTGTAAACAAACATAATAACCTCAACTATTAACATAGATAAAACATTCTATTTAGTGCATCTCTAAATCCATCTTTCTCTTCCTCTCTATTTAAAGACAACATGTTGGGTGTTTTTCAGGACAAATGCAAAATTCCTGGAATTCTTCTAGGTTTTCTATATAGTGGCCATCTTGAATTTTAATAAATGGTTAGAAAATGTGACAAGTTTTACATGATAACACTTTAGAATAGAATTAGATCAACAGAAATCTAACTAATTGTCTGTCTGTCTGTCCTGTCTGCCTGCCTATCTGCATATTTTATTCAGCATCTATCCATATATTGCAGTAATCTATACATTACTACATCCTCTACAGGGGAGCGGGACGTAGTCTAGAGGTAGAATGTCTGACTGTGGCGGGATAGGTCATGGGATCGATCCTCCCCAGCACAGATTATTTTACGGGCTATTTTCAGTTCCAGTCAGTGAAACACGTCCGGTTTATCAAATTCCGTGTTGTGTGCTATTCTGTCTATGGGATAGCACACATAAAAGACCCCTTGCTGTTTTTCGGTAAGAGTAGCCCATGAAGCGGCGACAGCGGGTTTCCTCTGCGACCGTGTGTCAATATAACGATGCGTCTGACATCCAATAATCGCTGATTTATAATCGATGTGTTTCTAGTGACATCGTTCAATAAAACAAACTTTACTTCTACACCCTCTACATCCATGTATTCCTCCATTCTTCTATGTATACCAGGTATGTGACATCCATCCATCCATCCATCCATCCATCCATCCATCACTATAATAGGCCTACTATGGGTTTGTTTTATCTGTGTAGTTACTTCATTCTCTCAGCACTAATGCTGTCAGGAGGGTTTAATCTTTACATGTATGTAGCTAATTAATGGTCACATTATGCACACGCTACACATGATTTACATAAGTTTTACATTCACTTGAAGAGATACATGTTTTGTGTCAACAAAGAATCAGGTAAAAATTTTACTTGTTAAACAACAACTAAGCCAGTGTACATGCATGGATGTGGATTAATGGTGGTGGATGGATGTGAATACAGGTGGATGTGGATGGATGTGAATGTGTAAAGTTTGTTTGTTTAACAACACCACTGGAACACATTGATTATTAATCACAGGTTATTGGATGTCAAATGCATGGTTGTATTGACACTTGATCACAGAAAAACACTGCCGCCAAATACAATGTAGGCTATGCTTCTTTGAATAGCTGCAAGGGATCTTTTATGTGCACTTTTCCACAGCAAGAATAGCACACACCTTTGATAACCCAGTTGTCGATCACTGGTTGGAACTGGAAATAACCCAACTGGTCCCCTATGGAGGATCGATCCTTCGACCCATCTAGCCTCAGCCAGACGCTCTTGCGCTGGACGACTGGATATGGATGGCTGGATGTAGATATAGGTTCTGATAAACTGATGAATATTTATATGGATATGGTTCATGGACAGATAGATTGACAGACATACATTCACACAGATGGATGAGTGGATTGATGGATAAACATGTATTTGATATGTATATAACTCCATGGGAACTCCGCCGCTCAATTGATGAGTTTTTTTTTTATTCGATCATGGTGTTCTGGGACGGTATTTATCAAACAACTTAATTATTTCTTAAGTTTTGACTTAAGTTCATTAAATCGACTAAGGTTAGACAACAACATAAGTTCCTAGTTACAAAAAATCCACAGTAAACAAGCTTAAATTTGTATAGAATTCTTAAGACACATCAGAAGGAAACTTAAGACTTAAGTAAAAAATGGCCAAAACTTAGGTTTGTTTTTTTCACAGAACTTAAGTCAAATTTGTAGTTTTTTCACAGACTTAAGTCTAATTTCTGACTTAAGTCGCTTGATAAATACCGCCCCAGATCATTTATAAAATGAGACACAAAGACATTTACATTTTGTGTCTTTCTCCACAGCCAGAATTACATGTACAATTGTGACACGTGTGATAAATGAGCGTGCATTCAATAAGGATCTCAATTACTCAGCATGCCGTAAATTACATAATAAACAGTTGATTTGTTTAACAACACCACTGGAGCACATTGATTAATAATCATCAGATATTGGATGTCAAACACATGGTTATTTCAACACATGGTCTCAGAGAAAATCTGTCACTGCCACATAGGCTACTCTTACATATTATTAGCAAGGGATGCTTTATGTTCTCATTACCTGCAGACAGAATAGCACATACCACAGCCTTTGATGTACCAGTCATGGTTGGAATTACATGTAAAAGTTTAAATTCACTCCTATTGCCGAAAATAAACATCATTATTCACCATAGATCTTGGATAATAAATCAACAAAAACTCCACCAAAACTATTAATGTTGAAATAAACTGGTCAACATCTGGCAGATATATCACTCACCCAACACCCAAACAAGGCTTTTTAAGGCTAGTCTGCAGATAAGACTTTAAACAAAATTCTCTAAAATTTAAAATTACAAAAAAATCTATTTCCTTTAAAAAGTCTGACCAACTTTATCTTTTGGCAAACCACCAAAAATGCCCTCGATATAAATAAACTAAATTTCATGGCGCACCCATATTTTATACCTAAAATGAAGGAGTTTAAAGTTTAAACATTCTTGATTTTATTTTGTTAGGCAAAAGTGAATACTCTAATTATACAAAGAATATGCACGTTCCATACATTTTCTCTCTCTTTGCACGTAAATGTTTTTATAAAGACGCCCACTCATGAAACGCGTGCCTGTTTTAGCCAACACTACATTCTTTCATTCAATCATGTGTGCATTGATTGTCCATGTCTTGACGTAAATCAAACATAATTCAGAAATGCACTCAAATTATCATATAATGTAATATAGAGTGAAATATGATACAAAAGGGGCAAATGTTGGATGATTTTCATAAAAGAGTTTTCCATTATGTTAACAGTGTCACGCCTATGATCACTTCAGTATATTCTTGTCAATGGTATAATTTTTATTATTTTAAATAATTTTTCCTATGAGTTTATAACTAAATTCACAACATAAGAAAAGACATTCGGTTTATAAAAACAGAGAGAAACAGGGGTGTGATATGGGCAGTGAGTATGTGAGTGCATTGGAAAAATAATTTAACAAATACCACTTTTCATTGAAATGAAATTTGTTTCAACCCTGATGTTGCCATTCATATGGGGAAATAAAATTTACTAAAAAAAAAAAAGAAAGTTCTATTGAAAGACCATTTTCTCGAACCTGCCACATAATCTGACCAACTAGTTCCACTAAGGGGAAATATATATGAAATAACCAAATAGTTCCACTAAGGGGGATCGATCTGTCGACCAATCAAACCTCAGGTAGACGTTTTTGCACTGAGCTACACCCCACTCTGAGCAGGATTCAAATCTAATACATTCCAGTCTTGGGTCAGGTGGTCTAACCACTACACCACAGAGACCGCTTATGAATAAAAATATAGTGTAACCCTATTACAAATTACTCCTTTATATAATAACTACATTATATAACACACATGTACAATATGCATGTCTATAATGAGCATTTTAGATATATACAGTACCGCCATTCTGTGCATGTATTTCAATCAGTATACATAAATTTCACCTGCACGTTTTTATAGGCATGTGCTGTGTGATATGATTACGGTTTTATGAGGTCCTACCATGCAAATTAATGTTCAAATGCACTTCTGTGGATACATAAAGATAAACTTTGTTTGTTTAACGCCGCCACTGGAACACATCGATTAAAAATCAGTGGTTATTGGATGTCAGATGCATGGTTATATTGACATATGGTCTCAGATGAAATCTGTAGTAGCCGCTACATGGGCTACTCTTACCAAAAGACAGCAAGGGATCTTTTATGTGCACTATCCCATAGACAGGATAGCATACAACACAGAATTTTATAGACCAGTCATTTAGCACGGTGGAGGATTGATCCCTTGACGAGCAGACACTTTACATGTCCTTTGGATACAATCTCTTAAGAGTAAATTAAGAAAACAAAATACCTATAATATATTACGTATCTTCCTATATACTTGTACATACATGTAAATTTGTGTAAACCAACAAGAGAATATTATACTTTATGTTATGTTATGATCATGTACTGGCCAGAAGTTGGTCTTAAAAGCACTGGACGCCATCCTGTAGATATATTGCTGTAGATTGTAGATATATTGCTGTAGATATAATAAACTGAACGGCTACATTGAACTAGATAACACTAAAGTAACCACTCTACTCAACATTTTTGGACAGCAACCAGTTTGTGATGGAAAAGAAATTAAATATTCATATATAATGTACATACATTGTGGGGAAACCTATATAAATATAGATTTGAAAGAAGAGAAAACAGAAGACTGGAAAGCGTCATCACAGTGGGTATGGGAATGAATTGGTATGAAAGGACATTATAGCTACCTTTGCTTGTTTTCAATTACATTTTATTTGAGTTTAATTTCACCATAAACCAGTGGGGGATAGACCAACATGATGTAGATAATAGAAAGTGTAAAGAAATTTAATCAAAGAACATCAAGTGGCTATCATTTTGTGTAAATTTAATGTCCTTCTGTTTAATAAAAGAGCAAGGTGCAAGGACTCATGACAAGGTAATTTATAAGCACCTACTTTAAAAACCATAACTAGTACTCATGGACATTTCATTAAAGGTTTAGCACTCACTTCAAAAGTTTACATTGCAGAGTGTTTGTTTCGCAATAGACAATAAAAAATGAAAAATCATGCAATAGTAATACATGTATTCCAAATAGGTCCTGTGGGAATGAAACTGATGCCTCAGATTTAATGTTGTCCTGGGTTACACAGAAGCTTACACCTCTAATGTCACACAGCTTGTCCAATTTCAGATTTACTACAGTATGTACATGACAGAAGAAATGAGCAATTACAGACACCAATATCTATACAGTCCTGATCACATTTCAAAGTAGGGCCTACATGTAACATCGAAATATACAGTAAAGCCTGGGCATAAAAACCTTGTATAACAGGTTTTATTTCAGAACAAAATCGTACTGACACCCCCCACCCCCACCCCCACCTCATAGTGCAGTGGCTAATGCATCGGGCTTAAGACTGATAGGTACTGGGTTCAAATCCCATTCGTGGTATATGTGATTTAAAATCTCAGTACCCAGAGTGACTGCTCCGCTCAATGGGTAGGTGTACTACCGACCAGTGTCCAAAGCTGGTGTAACATACGTCATGGTATGTACTATCCTGTATGTGAGAAAGTGCATCCCTTGTTACTTATCAAATAGGAGTAGCAGGTTTCCTCTCTCATACTAATACTAACTGGACTGCATGGCCATGCATGGCAGACATGCTTGAACCTTAATTGGATATAAGCAAGTAAATAAGTTTATATTAACTAACTACTGTGTCTATACCTAGAAAGATGTTATTTCAGAAGAAAATCGTTTTTGATAACATAAACATGTAGACCATTCAATAAATCTTTGCTCAGCTAGTCTTCAGTCTCAAATGATCGGTAGGGGACATAGCTCCGCCTAAGAGTCAGCCCTCAGTGGACCAATAGCCTAGGGATATTTCCCATTCCAACAAATGATTCATCAAAGGTCACAGTGTGTGCTATCCTGACTGATGGGGGTGGGGAGGGGGGGGGGGAAGACCCCTTACTGTTATTCAGCAAGAGAAGTCTATATGATGGCAGAGTGGGTTTCTTCTGATAACATGTGTTTGACATGGAATAGAATCAGGACCTCTACACCCCTCCCACTGACCATGTGTTGCAATTACTTTACATTTGACATTCAATAACCGATTATTACATAATCAATGTGAGCTTGTTGTGTCATTAAATACCTAGTAAACAAAAAGTAAAGTTTGTTTTATTTAACAACGCCACTAGAAACAGATTGATTATACATCAGTGGTTATTGGACGTCAGACGCATGGTTATATTAACACATGGTCACAGAGGAAACCTGCTGCCACTACATAGGCTACTCTTCTATGAATGACAGCAAGGGGTCTTTTATGTGCACTTTCCTATAGACAGGATAGCACACACCACGGAATTTGATAAACCAGT
>JAUTCZ010026233.1:0-12970 GCA_032273805.1 Melanodrymia brightae | reverse complement strand
AATTTCCATTTATTAAACTGTATATGTGTATTGATACTTTGGATATGTAACTTTTCAATACATTAACCTTATTCTACATGTTATTAGTCCTTTAAGAAAAAATGTAATGTTTAGCCCAATATAGTTACTAGGGTTTTTTGATGGATAACATTTTCATTTTCTATAGTAAAGAGGTATTCTTGGATAAACAAACCAGGAATTTGTATATCATGTGTCAACTTTTTTATGGTTAAATTTTTAAGTAAAATAGTTTGGGTTTGAGGTGCTGAGTCAAGAGATTTACCATTGTAACAAGTCACATGGGAGATGCTCTTCTAAAATGTTCAGATAGAGTCAGAAGTGCAGTGTAGCACTTCACTATTTTTTTCCATTATTATTTGTTTTGCTATTTCTATAATTTTACCAAACTTGGTTGATTATTATGCAATACAGTTATACACTTGTTATATTTATATATACATGTGTACAAAATAAACATGTTTTTAATTAATAGATATTGGACTTATTTTACTCAATCTTATGATTTATTCCTTGTAACAATGTTCCTTATCCTATCAATTGTTCAGATTCCATTTTCATACCAGTATCACAAGATCTACCCAGTATTTATGTAAATCATATTCCTCAAACCGACATCATCTGTAACGTGCACAGATTTTATGTTAACTTTAGAATTTGTTTTTACCAATAACATAATTATGATAAAAATACATGAATGATATACACATGTGGGATTTCTTCAGTATTTACATGTACCATATCATTTCACATCTTTCACAAACCATTGGATGTTATTATCATTTCCACCAGGACAATGTATCATTCTTAATATTATAGAATGGTTATTCTTTTGAATAAACCATAATAAAAATTGTGATACATAACAACATGGAGCCAAAGAAATATTGCTCAACATTAACAAAAATTGTTAGTTGAAAGTGGTCTTTTATCAAACAAGTATATTTAATTATATTACGACTTTTAATCTCTATGCAACTTCAATGATACAAAAGAAAACAATGCATTTTCTATTGAGAAGCTTGGTGTATATTATGTTGATCAACTCTGAATCCCTCCAAAATTAGACTTGGCAGTTTCTAATTAGTTGGTAAATCAATTCAAGATTGTCCATTATTTTGTTATTAAATGATCATTTTTATGTGTTCATAAATTTAGGCAAAATAATTATATAATTTTGTTTTGATGTAGTCTAAGAAATGTATTCTTATGCATTTCAATGTAGTATGAACGTGAACCAAGGCTATCTCTAAAACTGAACCTAGGATAACTAAAACTGAACCCAGGCAATCTAATTTAAAACTGAACCAAGGATATCTAAAACTGAACCCAGGATATCTAAAACTGAACTCTAGTTATCTAAAACTGAACTCTGGTTATCTAAAACTGAACCCAGGCAATCTAATTTAAAACTGAACCAAGGATATCTAAAACTGAACCCAGACAATCTAATTTAAAACTGAACCAAGGATATCTAAAACTGAACCCAGGATATCTAAAACAACCCAGGATATATATAGAACTAGCGAGATGCGGTGGCAAATAAGAGAGTATCTTTGGATAATGATGAACTGCCCCGGTGTCGACTACAATATTGAAAGGTAACTAAATGTTTTCCTCATAGCTTTCTTGAATTTGACATCCAGAGATGAGTTCTAATATTGCCAGTCTGATTAAAATCAGATCCTATATCTGCTAGCCGGTGTGCACCTAATAAGTAGCACATGTAAGATCTGTAGGCAAGTTACATTTAATATTGTTCTACACATAAGTCGGGAAGATCTTTCACTAAAAATGTAGGTCAACATTTTGAAAATTAATAATATTACAGAATATTAGCAGATCTCAACATAAATATTTTCCACAAAAAAGTAAAGTAGTATACAGTAACTAATAAAATTATCTGTAGAGTCGAGGAAACTCGTGTTACATTTGTAGGTCGCTCAAATGACACTGCTTAGGGAAGATAACTCTGTTTTATTATTTTTACCGATTGAAATACTTTGACAAGTTTGGCAGATATGTTTCCATCAAAATTACTTACGCTAGCCAGAAATAGGTTATTCCTCAATGTATCAAGGTGCAGCATTCATTCGTCAAGTGTTTTATCAGCAAAAGTTGCTGTGGTAAGCTGTCATGATGTCAAACTATAATATTAATAACATTTTCTGGAGTGTTGACACAGCCTCAGAGCCTGGCACAGGAAAAGCCTCACTTTGCGTGTGACTCACACTGTGAGCTGTGACCAGAGCCAGATTAGCCTACACTCTACTACTCTCTACAGTTGTAGTAGAGTAGGCTACATTGCAAGAGATCCAATAAACAGCATTGAAACTGTCTTTGTACTCTGTAGCAGACTGCCCTGTGGGTGACGGGTGTGGGGCTGGTTGGGAGTGCATGAACCTTTGGTGGATATATGCACCCTAAACTAATGTTAGTCAGGGAGTCAATTCAATCCGTCACCAAACGAAGAAAAAAATATTTGGATTTCTTTTCACAAATTTGTTATTGTAGTCATTCATACCCTCACCCCTCCCTGTGGCATGCTATACTGTAATATAAAATAAAACTAAGAGATAACACTGCAGTTTTTTTGTTACAGGTACTATCGGGTTGCGGAGTTTATGATGGAAGTGAAATTCATGAAGCATCTGCGTAAGATTTTTTCATCGGAAAATGATGAAGTAGAAAGTTTTTTTAACAAAGCATTAAATATAATTATGAGCACCAAAGATAAAAGATAAAGTTTACAGGGGTTCTAGAATTCGGAGGCCCGATGTCCAAGGCCAGTGATTTTCTGACTCGGACCAGTAAACAAATACATTCATGATGTACTGTCTTTCATTTAAAGCATGGCCAGTGATTTTTCAAATCTACTGGCCCTATGGCCAGTGAATTTTTAAAAAAATCTAGAAGCCCTCAGTTTGTTTAATGACACCACTGGAACATAATGGATGTCAAATGCACGGTTATATCAACACTTTGTCACAGAGGAAACCCGCTGCTGCAACATAGGCTACTCTTCTTCGAATAACAGCAAGGGATTTTTTATCTGCACTTTCCCAGACAGGATAGACCAGTCATGGATCATTGGTTGGAATTGAAAATAACCCAGCCGGTCTGCCGAGGATAGATTATTTCAGCCTCAAGCTGACACCCTTGCGCTGAGCTATGCCCCATTCCGTATGGGCATCAATTGCTACAATTACAATGTGTAATACTCTTAACATTATTATTCTATAAATCTGGTTGTGATGAGGTTAACTGTAGTGAACAAGGTCAAAAACAAAACTTCTTTACACTGTCTATATTGAGAAAATTGCCCATGGTTCCATCCATTAACTTGTTTACTAGTTTAATACACAATTTCTCAACAATGAATGGATAATTATTAAAGAACAATCTTACACGACAGATATTTAAAATCTATATACACATGATTGGATTTAGCATGTCGGTTGTCAAAAGTTAATGTTATACATGTATAATGTAATATTAATGCTACTACAATGCAGGTGTACATGGTTTCTCATGCAAAGTTCTAAACAATATATCTAGTTTCAGATATCATAATGTAGAAAATGGTCCAAAAGATTTATTGTGACACTCACCGTAATGCATTGGTCTTTTTGCAGAATTCTGGTGCATCTAAGTCGAGGTGGAGCTGATGTATCCATGTTTGCACCAGACATCAATCAAATGCATGTGATCAACCACATAAAGGGTGAACCGATGGAGCCAAATAGGTTTGTTAGTGTAGAACATAATCGGAGTACTACAACCAAGTATTTAACCAGAATTTTTCACATGGGTCTCATAGGATTGGGAGGAAAATTAGTGCAATTTTAGTCATAAATTGGAACAAAATTAAAGATGCTTGTACATAAAATTAGGGTCGGTTTGGAAACCAGAAACACACATTTGTTTTAGGTCTAAATATTAACTTGACTATCAATACCATTGAACTGAAAGTAAATGTACTGCTGGTTGTGTTGAGATGACATGTCTTATTTATTCCTCTACCAGAAATATGCCATCTTTTCATCTCTCTTATCTCAGTGACAAAATGTAGCATATTTTTGTCGCCGTTTATCATGATATAATGTGGTTACTGTCCTATCTATGGAGAAAAGAGCATACATGTAAATATCCCTTGTTGTCATATTTTTCAGAAATGTTTTAATTGAATCTGCAAGAATTGCAAGAGGAAAGATCTCTGCACTGGCCAAGTTAAAGGCCAATGACTTTGATGCCGTCATCTTTCCTGGGGGATTTGGTGCTGCTAAGAATCTGTGAGTTTTTGAATGAACTGTTAACTTGCGAGAGCCTGTCCATTCAAAAGTCTATGATACGCTATTTTCATGTGTATAACATAAAAATGGAATGAATAACAATGGTTTGTATAATTTATACATGTACCACAAATATATTACAAACTATAAAATTAATGAAAACATTTTTCTTCTTCTTCGTTTAAAGTTCTTTTGTTCAATTATGCAACTTAATTTAATTCTAGTTTTTTACTGTAAGAATGGATTTTGTTGATAGAAGTATGAAGAAGACAAAACCGGATGTGATCAATACAATGCATTTATTCAGTTTCAACATATTTTTCTGTTAAAACTTGCATCTTTTAATATTCACAGCCAATCCTTGATTATTATAGGTCAACGTTTGCTGTTCATGGTACTGCAATGAAAGTTAATGAAGATGTCGAGAGAGTTTTAAAAGAATTTCAAGGAGCAGGGAAGCCTATTGGGCAAGTACTACATAAAGTTTAATACCATGGATTTAGAAATGCAAGTTGGATTGAATCGGGGTTATTTTTTTTATTTTTTAAAATTAATAATGAAAAATTATACAGTTGAATCCCGTTGGCTCGAACACTGTCGGTGCTCGAGAAACTGTTTGACCCATCAGGTAGTTCGACCCAAGCACCAGCAGCTTAATATAAGGGTTTAATTCGGGACTTCGATCTGGGTTCGAGCATTACCATGTATTCGACCCTTCCGCATTCGAGCCAACGAGATTCTACTGTATCTAATTTCACAAATCTTCGATGGTATATATACTGAATTTTATTAACCTTTGTAGAATCCTTTGAAGTATAATTTTAATAGATATTTTAAGTTGATTTTGTTTTCAGTTTGTGCTGTATTGCACCTGTCCTAGCAGCCAAGGTAATAAAAGGGTCAGAGGTAACAGTGGGGTCAAGTGAACAAGAAGCGGCAGGTGCCATCGTAGCTATGGGAGTGAAACACATCAATACAAATGTCAATGTATCCTTGAAAGGTTTATTCACACTGGCTTCCTAGGAAAGCTCACCATTAACATTAGAATATTTACACTTTTTATGTGTTGGTTTTTATTATCACCCACACATTCTTTTAACAAATTTACGACAGTATTGAAGCTCTGTATGCAGACCTGTCAACCCTCCTGTTTTCTACAGGAGTCTCCTGTTTTTTCATCATTCCTCCTTTTCTCCTGCAAAGGAGGAATTTTCTCCTGTAAAAATACAATTTTCTAAGAATACCCAAATTCCTACTTAACTTTTAAAAAAACATGTGACAAGGGTTTTATTTGCCCACTTTGAATGATTTCAGTTTCCGATATCATAATTTGTAATAAACTGAAGTGTTTTGAGTGTATGGTTTTAAAGTAAGAATTGTAGGATATTTGGAGTCCTAAAATGGTGTTTTATTCTCATTTTACATTAATTTTGTTGTCATTATTATATCTACAAAACATATGTAAAACGTTTTCAGTGTTTAATTTATTTTGTAATATGAATCTCCTGTTTTTTAGTCTAATCTCCTGTTTTATGGGGCCCTGTCTCCTTTTATGCCAAGGTTCAAGGTTGACAGGTCTGTGTATGCTTATTTGTATATACTGCAGTGCACTATTCGAAACGTAGAAGCTATATCAAATATGGCTGCCGGGTATGCTATGCATGTTCAATCTATTTTAGACCTATGGGCATGCCAATCTAATTCAACATCCATTGGTTTAGTAGAGTATGCAAATATTGATGTTCAACTTGATGTTCATTCTTTAACATTGTTCAGGAAAGTCATGTGGATCAGAAGAATAACATAGTTACAACAGCAGCGTTTATGTGCGATGCTTCACTTCATGACATTTTTGATGGAATAGGAAACATGATCAACGGTGTCCTCAAAAGAATAAAATAACCTACAAGCTTAACAAGTTTGGGTTTTTAGTGTTCAGACTTCAGACAAAACTAGATTAATTGGACCAGAAAACTTGAATGTGTTTAAGAGTATTAATTAAATTATCAACCCTGGTCAAAACTGGATTCATTAGGTTGTCAATTGAAAATACATAAAGTAATTTCTAAAAGAAAACACTCAAACTATTATTGGCAGTATAGTAATCTAGACAAGAAAATGAGTGTCATTGTTACCAACTCAATCTTAATATAAAGCAACATACAAAAGTGTGTATTTTATCGCATTTATTTTATATATTTTCATGCACTTATCTTTCTTGATTTTGGAATAAACAAACTTTTGGAAATGTCGCTGGCGGCACTATTGGAGTACTGTAGAAACAACAATTCTGTTTTGAGCACAGTAGAAATTATGCCAATTCTATTAACAACTGGCAGAAGATGTGTCAACATGTGCACCGTAGAATATACCTTTTTTTAATGCAGATGTACTTTGTTGACTCAATCACGCAGCATGTACTGGAAACTACTGATGTCCAGTAGGCAAATATGTTTCAATGAACACTTCCTGTTAAAGATCATATCGGATGTTAGTCAGACAAGGATGTTTGGATACTCATACATCAAGGTGTTGCCCTCGATGTCTACTACATCGCCACTATTGGTGGGTATTGCACATGTAGCAGGTCCATAAAAAAGGTAATATTTTATGTACAAATTAATGTGAAATTATATTCAGTATGCAAAAAATGTGTGAACCCCATTTGAATGATTATTTGTATGCCGTCTATTCAATTATGAAATAAACAATTATATAAATATTAATGTCAATCTTGTTGATTTTTATAAAAAATATATTTTATGTTGTTACATGAAGTTTGTTACGTCGGAATGAACTATAATATACCGTTTCAGTTGTATCATCCTTACTTTATCCAACAGCTGAAAACTAAACATTTCATATGTAACATTTCAAGTCTTGTGTAATCTGGTAATGAGTTGAATATATTGAAATTCAAAAACATAAAGGTAAAACGATATCGGGAACAATCTTTGACATCAGTCTATGTTACTACATGTATTATTTTATCATTTTTCTTGCCACGCTATTTAATGAGATGTTGAACTGAATTTAATATACAAATGTATTTGAAATATAAATTGAAGTAACAGCTACATGTAGTCTTAAAATTTGTGCCACTGTAAAATAAACATTGTCAAGTTTTTTTAATCCAAATGTCAAATATTTGCATAAAACTAAAATATTTGATTAAAAAAAGGAGTGTTCAATGACACCATTGGAACACATTGATTATTTATCAGTGGTTATTGGATGTCAAACGCATGGTTATATTGACACTTGGTCACAGCAGAAACCCCCTGCCACCATATAGGTTACTCTTCAAATAACAAAGGGGTATTTTATGTGCACTTCCAACAGACAGGATAGCACACACCATGGTCTTTGATAAACCAGTCAGAGCATAAATCCCCTGCCACCAAATAGGCTACTCTTCAAATAACAAAGGGATCTTTTATGTGCACTTCCAACAGACAGGATAGCACACACCATGCTCTTTGATAAACCAGTCATGGATCACTGGTTGGAATGAGAAATGACCTAGCAGGACCCCTGAGGGTCGATCCTGATACAACAAATAACCAGTACTACAAACATATTATGCAGAGTGCAATAAACACAGAAAACAATTTAGTATGTTTTGAAATCCTTTTAATAATAATTATGTACACACAACAATTTTACAAATATATACAGCACATATATAAATGAGAATTTTAGTTTTATTTCTGATTTTAGAATACAGTCGAACTTGTGTATAACAACCACTCAATTGACCTACAGAATAGGTGGATTTTATATAGAGGTCCCAAAATATAAAATTAACATACTAACATATTTCTCTATTAAATATGATTCTAAACTTAGTAAACTGTCGTGTATAATATAAGATTAATTATCTTTATCAATCCAAAACCTTCATGGCTGTTATGGGCAGGTGGCCGTTCTATAAAGGTGCCAAACTGTAATTTGTGAAATATGACTGGAATATGGTTGAACAATTTATGTGGAATGGCAAAATGACAACCCGATGTTTTAAACAATAACATTAAATATACAACGGTTAATATAATAAGGTTCAGCTTTATGCTTGTAATAAGATCACAAACATGTAATTCACCATAATGACTACTTTCTCATCAGATTTACGGTTGAGTAATTAATAGTTGTAATGACATGAATGAATATTGCTGTGTTATTTGCATATACATGTAGTAAACAGTGTATTTGTTCAAATATATTTTTCAATAATTATGTTTTGTACATTACTTTTGTAATGAGAAATGAAAGCTTAAATTTATATGACTGATGGGAGTGTACTAGTATGTAAACAATGTTGTGTAAACTACATGTACATCAGCACATGATTATTATAGTTGCAGATCCCAGGTTACCAACATTAAAACAACATTAAACATTGGCATGGAAACAATGATTGTACTTGAATGAAAAAACATGCATTGTCCTAACCTTGACATTTCAGTTCTAGCGTAAAAGTAACTAATGGATAGCAATTTCAATATTGAACCATATGGATACAAATATTTCAGTACAAACTGATATTGAGTAGATTTTGATTGTTTTATTTTTTGTGGAATGAAAATGGTTTTACAATATTTAACGTTTTTGAAACATATGAGGTAAATGTTGATCTCTAACATGTATGTAATAAACTTGTAAATGATGCAATAGTAATGTTCTTTCTTCCATGTTCGCATCACAAATTAGCAACTCTGTGTATCTTGTTTATTCGGTTTATTAGCTGGTTTTCCTTTTCTCTCAACTTTGCTGTTACATCATTCTGAAAGACAATAAAATATTTGGTAATGCATTGTTTAACATTCCACCTCTTTACATAGTTTCAATTGTACAGTGTTGTTAACATACACAGCTGTGTTAAGTTGCATACACGTTCGACAAGTGATCTCTTGATTTCTTTGTTGGTGTTGATGAAGGCTAGACCTTTTCTCCAATTTCAACACGTATTTAAAATTTCCATATCAAATTGTTATATAAGCACTTTCTTTCAGACAGGCTTTTAACAACCTAGTTAAGTTATATGTAAATCTAACAGTCAAATCAAATTATTGTCATAATCTCACCTGAAGACCTCCAAGCATTTCTGCAGCCACACTCTCTATGATTTCCCTCACATCTTCAGGTGTCAGCTCAGCCAGTATGTTCTCTGCTGTTTCTTCATCTGGCACTTCCTTTTCCTCTTCCTCTACTGGCTGAAATAAATAGTTTTTGTCCTATAGGGATTTTGTTGGCACCAACAATGTACTAGGTTATTATCGCAACACAGCAACCTATTGTTAGCCATGGGTATTTTTTTCTCATATACAGGAGGATATGTGCCATTAAAAAAATTAATTTGTAAAATAAACTATTTTTACATATTATAGCTATATGGATTTATATTGTAGACATTGTGATAAAGAAATTCAGTTATCCAAGAATAGAGGTATTTCACTTCATAGTGTGCTTGCATTGACAGAAGTTTCCCATGCAGAAACATATACTTAGGTAGTTCCTGATATTGGACAAACATGCTTTGTGCAAGTATTACAACCGAAGAATCGTATCAATTTAGTATGCACTAAGATTTGTTAAACCTCTTGTGTAATAAAATAGAAAATAGACTGGTTTAATAAAAGAAATGGCTTCTTCCAGAGCTTACTTCTGGCGTAGGGGCTGGTGGTGGTTTAGCAATATAAGTCAGGTAAAGTTCTTCAGTGACTCCTTCATCCAGTGGAGGAGGAAATGGGACATCAGCTGCCTTTGCAACCTCAATATCCACCTAAAACAAGTACAATTTGTTACTATATGACTTTTTACTGAATTATGTTTACGATGCAAAAAAGATCTTGTACATGTATAACAGCACCCTCAAAATTCAGACATTTTTGTGATAGCCGTGGATTATCGTTGCAAATTAATTTTGCCATAGTATTGCGATGGCAATTTCGAGGGGTCATAATGTAATATGTCATTCAATAATATATTACTTACGAATATATTTAAATATCAAAAATGCACATTCAAATAATACATGAAAAATGTACCATGATCATTAATTTGACTTTTTCACTAATGATATAAATACAAAACTAGCTCATCCATCAACATCTCCAAGGGAGAAGTTTCACCTGGTGACCATGAATTTTGTTTGCCATATCATGTATCTTAATGACATTGCATACACACCAACTTTTACCGTGAGCTGAATTTGACTGTCAACCTTGAACCAGCATGTACCAGTGTATTTGATTTACATTATTTATTGTTATTCAAGTTTGATACTCACATCAGTTCCAATAATTTCTTCTTCTTGAGAATGTAAAAACATGAACTCATACAGTCTGTAGTGTTGAAAAATACTGGAAAACAGAAGTAGGAATAAAAAGCATAAGGCAGCCAGCAAAATCAAAATCAAAATCAAAACGACTAAAGGGTATCAGTTACAGACTTTGGTACCAAATATTTTCACTCTGTTGTGCATGTAGACAATAGAACTGGACAGTATTTATACCATTATTATAATAATTATAATCATAAATTATTATTGTTTAATTTCTTAAGTTTGTTTTGGGTTACAGGTATAATTTATCTCACGTAGTGTAGGCATAATCTGTTATAGCCTTGGCTTTGTGCATGTCAAAAAATTCAAGTCCTCCACTTTGAGCCATCTGTGCCTCCAACCCTATTCCCATCAACATTTTCTTTAGCTCCTTCAAGTTTTCAACGAGTGATAAATTCTTTTCTGTAATTATATTAGAAAACAAACCACTTACATTAAATTACACATCATAAATTGACAATCATAGAATGTTCTGACACAATGTGATAAGTGTAAACAAAAAACACTTCAATTCTTAATATAAATGTATCGTATAAACATGGAACTTTTATATACACCTTAGCCACAGATTTAATTTGGAGCATGATTTAGATCAGTGCGATAGTATTTGCCTGAGATGCCTGAGTTTGAAGGATCAATCCTTCTCAGAAGATCTGTTGAGTTTTTCCTCTATTCCAACCAGAGCTTCGATCATGACCGACACATCAAAGTCTGTGATATGTGCTATCCTATCTTCAAGAAAATAATTAATAAAAATTCCTTGTTGCTAACGGGTAAGATTAACCTACATGTATGAGGTGGTAGTTGGTTTCTTCTGAGGCTATGTGTTGGAATAACTGTGTCTGACATACAAAAGAATTGTAAGTCATTATTTGTGGGATTATAATTATCGCGTTTAAATTATAAATGCAAAACTTACAGATTTGCGAATAATACTCGCTTTACAGTAGGTATGATGACTAAATACTTTTTGTGAATGTTGACCAATACACATTTATCTCTTTGTTCACAAATATGACCCTTAACAATCTACCATAAAATGACAAAAAGTTCATATGTTTATCATTCTTCTTTTACCTTTAACATTTTCTAACAGCGTGTGTACTAATGTGAAGAATCCTGAGAGTTCTTGGCCTTTGAAACCTTGTTCCTTGGCCCACCAAACCGCAGTAGTGTAATAATCTAGCTCCGCAGCTTCTTTTAGGTCACTTGAATAACTTTTCAGACTAAATACATCTGCAAGTTTTCTGAAAAATAGGACCAAACTGGCCACTAAACATTCATCTTCCTATTTTTGTGTAATATGCTTTTAGAAAAGTAGTGTAAAATTTTGCAAAGTCAAAGTAAAGATTAACTTGACATAAACAACAACTTAGATTCTAGTATATGTATATATGTTTGAACATTTACATTAATCGCTTCTGTGATTCACGTCAGAATGCTGCTATGACAGTATTATAAACTAAAGTATACATAAGGTCAATGTAGATATCCTTTACATTTGCATGTTTTCCACACAAAGTGCCTCCAATTCTCTCGTCTGATCCTGGGACAATACTTTAAATGCCAATGTCCCTTCTTTTGTATCTAGGTCTCCTTCCTGAAAAAAAGAAAGAAACACAGTAACATGAAGCTAAAAAAAAAGATTTATTGATACACTGTACATACTTTAAAACTGCATATAACTAAAATTTATATTTTTAAATATGCGTGTTTGATCTGTTAAAAAATAACAAAACCTAACACAGGGGTGTGGAATTAGTATGCCCGACTTGCCCGACCCGGTACGTGGTACTCCCGAATAAGTACTTTTTTTCATAGTGCTTGTCTGCGGACAAGTGAACTTTAAAAAAAATATATATATTATTTTTTTATATAAGAGTTTTATTGTCCCCAGAACATCTAATGGTGTCAAGGTTGGGGAACCTTGATGTCACCACTGTACAAAATAATTTTCACATAGTGTATAAATTACAACATTTTATTTAAATAAAGCCTGAACGTCGATATTTCTTGACGTTTTCACAGTATTTACAAATGTCTTGGTTATTTAGGTTGACAGTTGAAGGGTCTAATAGTTATTTCTCCCATACCTAGCCATGGAAGACTGACATATTCCACCACAATGGGCCATGCAGGATAGCTCGGTCTTGCATCACGTGACTAAAGCTGTCTTGCATGGCGTGACGCGATTACTAAAGTAAAACAACTTGGTGCTAAAACGTGACGTCACAGCAATTTTCCGCAGGCCAAACACAAAATTAGACGTGTGACGTCAAGTCGACTGTCGTAGTTGAATTTATTTCACATCATTTAT